>JAXQGX010000605.1:0-13468 GCA_037040455.1 Irpex sp. P115-07
GTTCTCTCCCTCACCACCGCCGCTTTCCTCTTTCGGACACCACTCCCCACTCACTTCTGCTTGCTGACCGCGACAGCTACAACGTTCTCAAACACGTTGAGGACACTAGTGACAGCTATGGTGAAGCACTGGTTGATGAAGGCCGAGCCTGACTCGCGCATCGTGAAAGGAAAGGACGTCAAGGTACAAGCTAGTCTTAGAGCCACTCACACTCGTTCGCTGTTCGCCGTGATGTATGCTCATGGCACATGGCCACTAGTTCTCCGTCGATGACTTTGAAGCAATGAAGACCACTCCGTGGGAGGGCGTGAGGAATGCCGAGGCTCGAAATCTCATGAAGGAGATGCGTGTGGGCGACAAGGTGTGTGCCTCTCGCCCATGCCGGACTTTGTGCTCTCATCTCATTCGCACATCGGCAGGTGCTGTTCTATCACTCTAATTGCAAAAACCCAGGTGGGTGCACATCTTCTTGGGTGGCTGTGTTTAGCTAGATTGAGCGACTTCTACCTTTCCAGGCATAGCAGCTTTCGCGGAGGTACGTCCTATATCCTCCAGCGTGTTACGTCAACTTCTTGGGTACACCCCTGCTATCATGAGATGCGTCACAAGTTTATCCCACATTATTATGCCCTGCGTAGTGGCTGGTTCCATGCTTAATGCAGTTGGTCACTCCTTGAAAGCTTGGAGAGCCAATATCAGCGAGGAACGCCGCCCACGGGTATCCTTTCATCGCGCCGTATACTCTATTCATGATAGCTATATATAAGCAGATCACCTGGCATGCTTAATCGCTCACATGCCGGAGCAGTCCAATACATGACCACTGCTTCGAAAATCCCCGTTCATAGATATGGAGACAACCGTAAAGCTCACTATTCTATCTCCTAATCAGGTATCGAAAGAAGCATATCCGGATTGTACGTAACGTCCAAGCCTACTGTATGCACAACCTAGCTGATGACCATAGGACTTCTTGAGACACCGCATGGGATCCGTACGTTCTCACTTCTTGTACCTGACCTCTCCTGCTAATACACTTGCGCAGTACACATCCGTATTATGACGTGGTACGTACCCACTTCATATATGTCCGCATACAATCCCTCATGAACCTGCAGAAAACGGACAAGGACAGCCCCAAGTGGTACATGGTTGAACTCACGTTCAAATCTCGCACAGCGAACTTTGTGCCGTTATCTCTACTGCGCCGCATAGCTGCGTCACCGAGTTCAGACGCTCCTTCTGACCTTCCATACATTGGCGCACCCGGTGTACAGGCGATCAAGGGTGCGTGCAGTGATTGTGCTCTGTCTCTCGTTGTGACATTCTTGATCAGAAATGGCCTTGGTGACAAGAGGAAGGCTCAGTGTTCAGCGTGTTGAAGAGGCCGCTTGGGGCATCATTGAACTCCTCGCTGAGAAGGGCGGCTGGGACGACGGTGCAGAGAAGAAACCAAAGCAGCGTAAAACAAAGACGCAGCCTAAGCCTAAGCCTGACACGCCGAAAGATGAAGGAGTCGATGCGGCTGCTGCTGCTGAGGCCCCTACTGAAACTGACAAGACTCCGCCACGAAGATCTACTCGCAACCGTACAGCACGCGCGTGAACTTCAGCCAGTGATGTTACAACAACAGACACTCCACGTATTGTATAGCATTAATGTAATAAGCAACGGTGAGACATGTAACTAAGCAATACATGGTCTATGTTACACGCATATTTTTAGTTGATCTTGAGCAATTTGACCTCTGTGTGGTACATGAGTTGACTGAGAGTAATCGAAGAAACATACAACGTACCGAAGATCAAGGTGGAGTTTCCGGGAATGCCGGATTGGGCCTTCTTGCCGTAAGCCATGGCAGGAGGGATCGTCAGGAGACGTTCACCGCCGGGCTGCATACCAGCGATACCGATATCCCAGCCCTTGATGACCTCACCCTTTCCGAGACGGAACTTGAACTGGGAGCGAAGTTAAAATGATGTTAAGAACACAAGTAAGCGAGCACGTACTGGAGCACCCTTGGTATTTGAGTCGAAGACCTTGCCGTTCTGGAGCTTGCCGACGTAACGCATGGAGACCATGTCACCAGACTTCGCCTGGGGGCCAGTACCGACTTTGTGATCCTGGACCTTGACACCACCGCTCAGCTCCTTGGTCTCCTTAGCCGGTGCCTTCTCCTTCTTATCTTTCTTCTCTTCCTTGACCTTCTTCTCTTCCTTCTCCTCCTTGCCTTTCTTCTCTGCCTTCTTCTCCTTCACCTCGGTCTCCTCAGCGCCAGTGGGGACAGCCTTGCCACCCTCTGCCTTCAGCTTCTTGTTGAGCTTCTTCTGCTGAGACTTGGAAAGCTTCTCTTCGGCAGCATCGGACTCACGGGGACGCTTCTTGGTGTCTACAAGCTGTGGGGCTTCCTCCTCGTCGGAAGCGACCTCCTCGAAACGGCTACATAGAAGGGGGAACATGAGTGCTCAGGCTCACCAGCAAACTAACGTATACGCACTGAGAGTCATCTTCCAACTCGTCGGCATCAACCTCGACGTCGGAGCTGACGTCCTCGAGGTTGTAGGCATCCTCCTCCTCGAGGTCAGAGTCGTAGTCGTCCTCGCCGCCGAAAGCATCCGGAGGTGTTTGATCTAAAGGATACATGGGTTTAGTTGAACTGTATCGCACTCCATTCACTACTGTCTCACCAATGTAGTTTCCGGTGAGGTAGACGGTGCTACGCGATACATGAGCTCGGTTGTCTGACCGAAGTGCTATTATGACACGTACTTTTTGCCGACAGACTCAAATAGCACTTCCTGGTCCTCTTCAAGGATAAGGTCAATGGTAGTTTGCTCAATCTTTGCGTACGTCTAGTAAGGACCAAACACGAGGAAAACTGCAGGCCACTACGCACCTTGCCAGGGGTCAATGAGCAGAGAACGGTAGTAACGGGCTCCCCTCCTTCGTCTTCCTCGTCTTCCTCATCCTCCTCATCCTCGTCGGATCCACCAGGAGCCTGGTAAGTGAGCTTCACAGAGGTTCTGCCGTTCTCGTCGGCAAGCTCAGCACCAAGAGCCACATTGGTGATCCTCAAGTCGCCCGGAGGGACAAACGACTCGGTTTGACCGGGTTGCAATTCAAGACTCCTGAAAGATTAAAGAAGTATTAGACCCCCTTCTTAGCTGAAGGGACTTATTGAACTCACCAAACAGCGACGGCGACAACCATGTTTGTGTTTTGCGAGTAAACTCAACGTGGAACAGAGAGAAAACTGAGAGAAAATGAGGCGCCAAAAAGGCGCCTAACTTGAGAAACGCGTCACGTAAACAGATACAAATAGATCCTTAATCTCATCCAGTGACCGCGACGGAGGACTTCAAACTTCAAGCTTGCAACACAATAGTTCCTATGTGCTTTTGGGATTGCAATTACGATGTGGGTCACGGAGCGTACGTATTTCATCCCACGCGGAATAATGAGCACAACGTCAGCGCTCTGAACATGATACTTACAAATGAAATTCCAAGGTTTCAACCAAACTCAATCCCTGATACTGTCCTGAAATACTGACTTGTTGTTTCATTTATACAGGCTCTATGTTGATACCAAACCCAAACGGCCTCCGAATATCCGGTGAGCAATGCAGGCGATTCAGATGCTTGACGTTGCTGGAGATGTTCCAGCATCGCCAACAACGTCAGGCATCTCAATCCTCCTGTACCCGGTGCGATTAGTACCGTCAACGGTCGTTGATGGGTCGTAGAGAACCTACTTCCGGCGGACCACACGCACGTTACCAATGGCCGTGCCCAATTCATTGCTTTGAATGATGCTATCCACCCTTAACGCCTGCATCTGCACTAGCTCTGTTATTCAATGCTGCAATGTTACAAAGAGGCTGCTTGGGGTATATACAAAGCTGACGTCTGCGTGAAGGACTTGCTCATCTACCTTCTTCATGCTGGCCTAAGTGCCTTACGCTCCTTTCACGTCCTCTCGGTACAGACAGCAAACAGAACATGTCGTCTGCTGTCGCCATTAGCCGCCAGCAGTTGTTCGCCGCGTAAGTCACTCTACCACTCATGTCTCGCAACAATGTCCTGACCCGTGCATAGATTGCTCGTTGATTGTGTTATCGTTTGTTCGTCTGCTTCCTATGCAGTATTCACAGCGAACTATTCTTACAAAATCTCAGCTCTTACATTTTATGAGCATCTTATTACTCTAGAACAGGAGATACGGGTTATTTGGCGGCGAAGGTTTACTGGTGCTACTTTTTTGTTTATTGTAAACCGCTATGCTACCCTTCTTCTGGCGGTTCTTATACTGGTGTCGTTGTCCTCTGGTGATGAACGGGTGAGTCTGTTTTCAAGGTGGTCGTTGATTGGGTACTAATAAACATACAGAGGTGAGCCTAGTTCCCAGCAGCCACTCCTAGTATGGCATCAGCTCAAGAAACTTCAGTTGTTCTATTACCCGAAAAGTCATCGAAATATTGGTCACGATCCTTTCCTTGACATTTCTAGGTAAGCTGTATGGTGCTTTCAACACACATCCCCTTAACAATATCCCTAGCGTTCTCGACGTTACGCACATATGCGATCGCCGGCCATAATAGGCTTCTTTGGACGGTGCCGGTCCTCATACTTACTTTTGTGCCCATACCTATCGATGTCGTGAGCACAACATATCTAGCATCCCCGACATGAACCGCTTATTCGGACATATCAACAGTTCTATTGGACCATCAGCCAGGACTTCTACGTCCGCAATCCGCACGCTTGCGTACGACTAGTCAATCTGCCAACGAAACAATTGGCAATCGGGTACGTGGTTATATACAACCGATCCACATTGTTGGCTCACGCAGATGTCCATAGGAGTACGTTCGCATCTTTATACGAATCGACATAAGCTCACTAATGTTGACCCAGCCGAGCTCGCGTATCGTGGTTCACTATGCTTTGCAAACTTCATCATGCTCAGCCTTGTCCTGCAACGAACGCTGCATATCTATCTCCAAAGCCGAGCATTCAGGATAAGGACGCCTTTGGTGCAAGCACTCCTCCGAGACGGTAAGTCTGAAACCTTCTGTGCTTTTCTTGGCTACTAATCCGACGGAACGTGTGTAGGCGCAATTTTCTTTTTGTAAGCACCATTCGAATTCGCCGCTCAGAACACCCGCTGACGAGTTGTCTATGCTTAGCACTTTCCTAGTCTTGAACCTTGTTACTCTACTCGCCGAATTCATAGTACGTACTATCTCTCAGGGAAAGTATCATTGGGCCCCGCTAACTTTGCATACAGCCTGCCTTGGTAGGATTGTTACCTACAGGCTCTCTCTTACAAGAGTACGGACATAATACTGTTTGCCAGTAGGATACTAATAGTCACTCTGCTCTAGAGTAACATCCATTCTACTATCTCGCTTTATGCTGAACCTACGACAAACAAGTGAGACGAGTGGAGGCACCGATGGCCCGTCTCCGAGCCGTTTCACTGCCAACGCGACTGCGATTAGCTTTCGGATACCTCAATCTGTTATAGGCAACTTGGCCGAGTCGTTCGCAGATGAGGCAGAAATTGACTACGGGCCCGATAATGAGATGCCCTCGACGCCCTCCCCATTTCATGACAAAGACACCCTGCCAGGCGAGTGATCCCTGCTGCGTACAGTAACGGCGTCACGGTATAAGCTAATAATATTGCCTCTGACTAGCAGTCTAGCGGACACATCACAATTGGAACTTTTCGAGCCAGCATATTCACGAGCGGGCTACATAGATACATAGATCAATATGTTGACTTTTATCTACTTTCTATAATAATGACGACTAACGCATTAGTGTTGGCAGGTTCTTATTATTACCTGTGGTAGAACCATAATTAATCAGATCACCCGTCTCGTTCTTATGGTAATATGGATTTTCAATTCTGTAAAACATTATACATATCTACCAATCCCTCGAGTTACGTGTCAGTTTGAGTATAGAAATCGGTACCGTAACACAGGAGTAGCGGCCTCCTCTCGAGCCTCGGAGGACGTAAGAACCTACTGAGATTGATCTGGCCCACGTGGGTGCCATCAAATACGGTAACCTCGATGACACCGCGCCTAACTTGAGCAAGTTCGAAGCTACTCACCACTACCAGTTAGCATAAGTCCATAATCCACCACTGGTCATCGGCAGTTGCACGTATATTGCTGCTGATACTGACCACAACTAAGCCACAGATTAGTTTACTCCTTGGCCCAAAATGCCTCGAGGAATCCCGAGGGCGAAGCAGGATGAATCTGCATTGCGGTTCACTTCTTTCCATGTGCCTCTGGCGTAAGTATACCTGATTTTTCTTCTTAGAACATCACATTTATCCCTGCTATGATACACTGACACAGCTCACTCTCTCAGACCACACCCAAAGCATGTAGGCGCGTCATACATGAAGTCTGACAGTAACACAATATGGGCACGAAATGCCGTCAAGGCCCACCTGGCCAATAGAAATCGCACTCTAGGCGAAGATGCCGGCTCTGTGCCTCAGACAGAGGTACTAACGCTGCTTTAACGACTTCGTACACTGCTAACTATCACTTTCCGTACAGGGAAGACGTGGCTCGAAGGTTATTGTCATTCACCCTGGCTCCCGTTGGATTCGTGTAGGCAGAGCATCGGAAGTGACACCGCTGTCTGTACCGAACGTTATTGCACGGAAGCACAAGACACCTGTGCCTCCCTTGAAGTTCATCCCGGGAGTTTCGCATCCTCGCAAGGAGCGCGAACGAGGGTTTGTCAGCACCATCTCACAACCTGGTGATGAATATTCTATTGAGCTGGCTTCAGATGATCCAGTAAGTGTCAAACAAATGGTAATAAATTATTTGAGCTTAATAGCATTCAACTATCTAGTTTGATGCGAAGGTGGCTGCAATTCAAATATCGCTGCGAGACAGAATGCGGTTCTACAAGCTTCGGGTTACGACAAATGCCGCGAACATAGCAACTACTTTCAACGAGCAGTTCAAACCTGAGACCATACCGGAAGTCAACGATCCTTTCCGTGTCGATTGGGTGACTTCTTCAGATGAGGAATACATAGTCGGAGAAAAGGTCGCTTTACCATTACCAAGGGAAACACAGACAGCTCATAAATTCATTACAGGCCTTGAGACTGGCTGACCCGGAAGGGCAGGGGTATGTCCTTCGTTGGCCGATATCTGGAGGGAACTTCAATACACGCGACTATCCAAGCAACCAACTAATTCTCATCGACATCGAGACCATCATTAGCACGACGCTCCTTGAGAAGCTGAATATCGCCCCAAATGCTTATAAAGTATAGTCTATCTTGCTTATAATGCATCTTAAATATTAACATCTTGGTGCAGGACTATTCAGTGGTTCTTGTAATACCAGATTTCTACGATCGCACATACTTAACCAACATGTGCACAATCCTCCTCCGATCAATGGGTTTCAAGCAGCTTTGTGTGCAGCAAGTAACACGCGACTATCTGACACGTCTTAGTGTGATGACTGACCATGTGTGTCTTTGCAGGAATCGCTAGCTGCTACATACGGTGCCGGTATATCGAATGGATGCGTTGTGGACATGGGTGCTTCGACTACGAGCATAGCATGCGTTGATGACGGTCTGGTCATTCCTGATACTCGGTTAGTGATGAGCAATGACGGCACATCGCCTCGCATTGGTCTCCTCAGTAGCTAATCACTCCTCTATAATAGGATGGTCCTCAATATGGGGGGAGATGCTATCACCGAATTCCTCTACATCCTTCTGCAGAAGATCAACTTCCCCTACCGGGATTTGGACCTTGCACGCTCCTATGACTGGAATGTCATGGAAGATATCAAGGCACGACTCTGTACGTTGGCAGAGGTACGTGGTGCGAGCACACGTATCATGGAATAGCTAACTAACTTGTCTGATAGGGTGATGTTGCGCTGAATTTGTACGATTTTGTCGTAAGGCGGCCAGGCAGGGCCACTGAAAAGTACGGTCTACGGGCTTACGATGAGATCATTCTTGCTCCAATGGTTCGTGTAATGTCTTTTTGTTGCACCGATTATGCTAATATCTTCGACTCTAGTGCTTGTTCGAACCCCGAGTTATTGAGTTTGATCAGAAGCGAAAAGGGACTCATCCATTCTCATCCCCTGACGTTACGGACGAGATAGTTGAACAGATTAGTGACCACATTGTGAGGTTCCATAAGTGCTCGATGCTATGGTCGCCTTTTATATGCTGATTGTCGCTGTCCATTGTGTCTTATTCACACAGACTCAGGCCATGATGATTTCTACACAACACCTTCTGCCTCCACCTCTGTCGACACCTACAGTCACTCAGGACGGTGCTCCGGTATCTCAGGCACCAGAGGCTACAGCTGGTAACGGAAAGAGTGCATCAGACGGTACGAAAGATGTCGCTTTAAAGAATGAATCCCCTCCTCCTGATGCCACGCTCTTCTAGCCCCCCAGCCTGAAAGTACTGACATCGCGTCAGAAGCCCTAGGTGATGCTGTGAAGGCAGAGGGTATATCAAAGCCAATCACTCCTGCTACCTCATCCTCTGCTGTTGGGGATGGCACAGCGGATGCGCCGATGGAAATTGTAGATGTTGATGACAGCGAAACAAAACCAATCATTGCGCCTGGTGGACGACCCCAAGCCAATCAAGCACTGGGAGCCGAACTGCAGCAACAACTCCAACATCAGTCCTTTGGGCAAACACAGACATTCCCCGGTGGTTTTGGTATCGACGTCTCCTTCGAAGCGAGCAAGTTGCCTCTGGATGTTGCCATCTTCAACAGTGCTCGTGCAGCGGGTGGTGACGAGAAAATCCGCAAGTATTTGCAAGCAGTACTAGTCGTTGGCGGTTCTGCGCTGGTGCCTGGCATGGCTCATGCGCTTGAGAGTCGGTAAGTGGTTCCTCGATTAGTTTTATGATTACACAAGGCTAAACAGTCCTGCTTTCACCTGTATAGACTGCAAGCCATTGCAACTCCTTTAGTACCAAACATGGAGAAAGTCCAAATCATTCCTCCACCCAAGGACGTTGATCCTCGGGTATTGGTATGGAAGGGAGCGGCGGTACTAGGAAAGATGGACGGAGTAGCAGAACTCTGGGTTACTGGGGAAGACTGGGTACGTTGCACATACATCTCTTTATTTGGCAAATGAGCCTGAAGTAATATCTTTATAGGACTTCTTGGGTATACGTGGTCTCAAGGAGCGCTGCTTCTACCTGTGATCTCATCACGTTCATATAAGTATACTACCTCCGGAACCAGTGTGGATATGTACTGGCACAAGATATCCAGTTATGTGCTTCAAGGCCATTTCAGCGTATTTCTGAGCGCAAAATCTCGACCAATATTGTGTGAATCCTCAGCTTTCGAATATAGCGGAATGAAAAATATAAGCGTGGTATTGATATACAGAGCGACATACATGAGTAGGCGGCCACATGACAGTAGTATACTATGAAGAGGAATCAAGACCAAAGGGAGACATCTCAGACAGAAAAAGAAACTAGAAGTGATCCACGTTGAATACCCATTTTCCTTCCTCAATATCGAAACTCTCGAAGTGTGTATTCTTCATCTTCTTCAAGCGGTTCAGGTGCTTGATAGCAGAATGGTGTTTCTCGTCCTTGATCGGCTCGCGAGTCGCCTTGTCCAAGGCCCAGCAGTGCACAAGCGAAATGCGAGCGGCTACGTTAAGACCTTGGCCAGGAGGTGGCTTATCCGTCTCATCCGAGTCAGGATACACACTGCACTCCTTGTCATCGAAGCGCACGATATCGCCGAGCAGCTCGGTTGTTCTGCGTAGACCGGTGAGGTCCACGGGTTCAAGGAACTCGATCTCGCCGTAGCCCACCCGTCCAACGACGAGGTTCTTGACGTTGAGGAGTTCTGCGTAGCTCATCTTCTTGAGGTCAGATAGAGATGGTCGAACGTAGTAATCTCCCTCCTTGAGTTCTCCAGCGGACCCATCCCCTGATTCCACAGATTCTATGGTCGCCTGCGCAGAGAACTTTCCGGTCGGTTTTGGCTGGTGAGCTTTGCTCGCTGGCGTTGGGGTCTCGTCACGACGACCATACCCTGACGCAGCAGCGGCCTCGGCTTCCCGAGCAGCAATGCTCAATGTGGGACTGAAAGTGATCTTACTCGACTTGCCGAAGAGATCTGACGGTTCGACCTTTCGGTTCAGCACGAGTTTCTTCACGCTTTGTCGGGGCCCAGTGCCTAAGCCAGGGCTCGCCGTGCTGCCGTTCGGGAAGCCGTCCGCACCTAGGATACTCTTGTTGTTGGACAACGAAAGCGCACCTGGCTTTCCAGACGTCAGCGAAACCTGGACACCCAGTGACTGGCCGTGAGATCCGGGGAGCGATGTAGATGTTGAAGTGAAACCGCGCAATCTCGATACCGCGGGAGTGTACCCAAGCTGTAATCTGGGAATAGGTGACCGCGTTTGAATCTCAGCGAGAAGGTTACTTTTCTTCTTTGGCGGTTCGAGGGGGATAGCCCGTGGGCCTGGAGGGAGCAAGTTGAAGATGGGAAGGCTGGCACCGATGGGTTGTGCAATGGAGGCCGTAAGACCGCCCTGTTGGGCTCCTACGGGCTGTCCGGCTTGGTTACCGGGGGCACCGAACGGGTTTGAGTTCAGGAGTGAACCTCCAAACGCGTTGCCGCCGGGTTGTTGGTTCTGCTGTACGCCAAGAGTAGTCGCGGGTTTGGAGAACAAACCAGTACCTCCAGCAGCACTGCCGAAAAGGTTATTGGTGGGTTGTGTGTTCGTTTGACCAACGGGAGTTCCGAAGAGGTTGTTGGTTTGCTGGGCAGGTGCAGCATTGTTGGCCGCAGGTTGCCCGAAGCCACCGCTGAAGAGACCAGTACCGGTGGTCCCAGCAGGCTTGTTGAAGAGCGAGAAACCTGTCCCAGGTTGCTGCTGCTGCTGTTGAGGCTGCTGTTGGGTGTTGTTGTTACCGAATAATGTTCCGCCCGTATTGTTTCCAAACAAGCTACCACCAGGTGCTGGTTGATTTGTCGGCTGCTGGGTGCCAAAGACTGCAAGAAATGAGCACATGGCGATATCACACCATACTAATGGGAGACTTACGACCTGTACCTGCCGGCTGTTGGGGTTGCTGGTTTTGCGTCTGTTGATTTTGCCCGAACAAACCGCCGGTGTTACCAAATAAGCCACCCGTTGGCTGCGTACCTGGCTGGGTAGCTTGGGTCTGTTGTGGTTGCGTTCCAAACCCGCCGAACGTGTTTGTAGTTGGGGCTGTCTGCCCGAACAACGATGGCTTAGGAGCATTGGCGTTTGTGTTAGCACCTGAAAGAGTCTAAGTATCTGTTTCTTCATTCGAACACTCAGAAATATCTACCGAATCCTCCGAATGTATTGGCCGTCTGTTGGGACTGCTGTTGTGGTTGGCCAAATAAGCCAGTACCAGCAGCTGCTGGTTGTTGCGTATTCGGCTGGCCGAAGGTGTTGCCGGCGGTGCCAAAGGTGTTCGTAGTGTTCGTGGTACCTATTAGAACGTGAGCCATTGAGTGTGGGGATAATCTGAAGAGATCTACCGAATCCACCGAAAGGCTTTGGCTGTTGAGATTGCGCTCCAAATGCGCCGCCGCCGAACAAACTGCCAGCTTGCTGCTGGGGCTGTTGTTGCTGCTGCTGCTGAGGTTGACCAAACCCGCCAAACGTACTAGTCTGCTGGGGTTGCTGTTGCGGTTGTTGCTGACCGAAAGCACCCCCGCCGAATAGACTACCCCCAGTCGCAGGCTGAGCCGATGTACCCGCAGCGGGTTGCCCGAATCCGAACGTCGTGGGGGCCGCAGCGCTCGTGCCTGCAGCCGCGTTGTTATTGTTCGTGCCAAAGCCACCAAAAAGCGAGTTCGTCGGCTGAGCGGGGGCTGCAGGCTGTCCGAATATACCAGTTGATGGCTGAGGCTGAGTGGCCGGAGCACCAAACGTTGTCTGGCCANCGACCTTGCTGATAATCCTGTAGACGCAATTCCTGAAGCGAGCGATAGTAAATTGTCTGCAGTAATGAGCGAGATATGTTAAGTACTTACTTCGAAAGAACTTCCTCGGTACGCTGGCATACATGATATACTTTGGTACTGCAATGTTGCGCTCGAAGCGAGTGTCCCATCCTTTTCAGTGAAGACGGCGTATGGAGGATTGGAGGTGCCCGTGGTTACTGGTGCGACGGTATCATAAGTTCCCGTGGTAGAATTTGCTGTGAGGTTAGGTCAATCCTGCTCCGGAACCAGATAAAAAGATGAACTCACTGCTTGTCGCCGCACCGAATCCGGTTGCAGGCTTCGCTCCAAATAACCCAGTTCCCGTCCCTCCGAATGCGCTCGTAGTGTTACTGGTGGGTTGTGCACCGAAGATGCCTCCTCCAGTGGTATTCGTGCCCGTCGGTGCACCCCCAAAGGCCCCTGTGCCTCCTCCTCCAAATGCAGACGTTGTCCCTGTTGTAGTGCCGAAGCCGCCGAATCCAGTGGTGGGTTTTGGGGCCCCAAACATACTGTTACCAGTAGCTGCGGTATTGGTATTCGTCCCGAATCCACCTAAATAATAGTGAGTCAGTCTCAACTTCTTCTTAACAAGCACGCCACGCACCGAATCCAGTGGTTCCAGGGGTAGCTGTGTTAGTCGTGCCGCCAAGGCCACCAAACATGGGATTTGTTGACGGCTGCTGCTGCTGAGGTTGTTGTGGTTGACCAAAAGCGCCGCCTGCCCCGAATGCTGCGTGACATGTTAGAAGGGCGCGCGAAATGGAGGTTGATTGGTAGACTTACCATTGGCAGCTCCAAACGCAGACGTCCCTGCTGGCTGGCCGTACGTGGAGGTGCCTGGCTGCTGTTGCTGCTGCTGGTTCTGCTGAGGCTGACCCCACGTCGATGTTACGTTGCTACCCCCGAACATCGTTTGTCGGTCGTTTATCGTCGTGGTCGCGGATGGAGGAACAGTCCAAGCCTGCGATGTCCTTGACGCGTTTAAGCGGACTTTGTCGGAGTCTGAATCCGCGTCGCGTTGGGCGCCTGTCAAACCCTGCAATAATTTTAGTGTCTGAGACAAGTCTGAGATCACCGTCCCGCCCTTTTCTTTGCCGTCGGTCACAACGGTCTCTGCAACCTGGTGCAGCGCATCAAGATGCCCGACGGAAGCTCTCGAACACCTCAGTCAACGTTTGATACTTTGCGAAGAGAGAGCAATTTCAAGAACCCGCCAAAGGATGGACATGCCGTACCAATCTTAAATGAATTCGTTACACCCATACTAGAATCCTTCAATGCGTTATTCGACGACTCGAAATTACCACGCGGAGATGGAGATGGTAGTGGTCTGCTTACTCTTGGAATTCAAGGCATTGGCGAGCGTGTAGTGTTCGACGGCAAAGGAGACATAGGATCGGAGAGCGGGCAGCGGGGTTGGGGTAA
>JAXQGX010000606.1:0-13249 GCA_037040455.1 Irpex sp. P115-07
GATGATGTCGAGCGAGAGTGGTGGCGGTTACTCGAGGTCGTGGGAGGTGTTGATGCGCCCGGTCGTCTGTGATCTGCTGCAGATGCTGGTCGGGAGGGTATGGGTGGTGTGGCAAAGCCTGGCGGTGCTGCCCTAGGTTCTCTCTGTGTCGGAGGCGTTGATGACGAGCGCTGACCTGTGGAACGGAAGGGTTAGATTATTGACAGCGAAAATTCACGAATACTGACTGTGACGGGATGCAGAAGATCCCTTTCGACTCCTGCTGACGTGCGACACGTTGACCGGACGTGACCCAGCTGCGACCCATTGATCACTGAATACGCTGTTTCGAGAGGATAGACCATAGGAAGATGTACGTCGCGACATGCTGGCCGCCTCAGGTGCTAACGGCGCCGGAAGGACAATTTGCACACCACTGAACGGCTTGTGAGGCGCACCACGACCGGTACTAGCACTACGCAGAGTGTGCCCACTATAGCTCGTGCCTTCGGATATCTGAGAAACAGGTCGTCCCCGCGATGACTGCCGCATGCGAGAAGGGGTGGTGTTGCGTGATCGAGGTGGGCGGGAGGTGCTTCTGCTTTCCATTGAGATCTGGGAAGAGTGCCCTTCGGAAGGTTGCTGGGTAGGCGAGGGCGACATCATGGAACGAGGGAAGCCGCTGTCAGAAGACTCTGAACTAATCATGCTGGCGTGGGGGCTTGAGTTCGCTGTGGCCGGAGGGTAGAACATTGGGTTCGGGGGCTGCAGAGGAGGCTCCTCCTCCGAAGAGACTGGCGAATGCACTGAACTCTCCGCAGTAACCGAGTCGTCGATGTAGCCACTTCCATTCTTCTCCGAAGTCCGTAAGAGCGAAATAGAGCTTCCAGTTTTGAACGAGTCATTGGCATGTAGCGAGCTCTTTGACGGTTCGAGCCATTGAGTTTGCCTGCTGGCCGTAAAAGCGGCCGACTGCTGTTGACGTCGGTGGGCAAGATCTTGGACAGGTGGAAGCGGGGCGGACTTCTTCGGTTTGCAGCACCGGACGAGGAGCCTCCAGAGGAACAAGGTAAATATGAGGATACCGACACAGCCGCAGACGACCGCGATGGCAATTATCGAGCTCGTGGACAGTCCGCTCTTCCCGTCGTTGTCATTTCTCGCGTATAATCTCCGCGCGGGTAGCGAAGTGGGAACATGCATGTTTGTCTGTAAATGAGTGTGGTGGTGAATGAACGAATGTTCAGGCCGGGAGAGGTATGTCGACCAGACTGAGGAGACCTTGCTTGACAACTGTGAATAAAGACAAGGGACAATACATGTCAGCGACGTATCTCTCAAAAATTCTGAATCAAAGATGGGCGGGCTCACAGGCGATCGCTTAAGCAACAAAGGGTGTTGCTATGGGCGGCACGCTCCAGGACGCGTCGGTGTCGCCTTTGGAGGCCTGGTCGCTGTGTCTTGGGATGTCGAGGTCGTGGTTGACGATGAAGAAGACAAACGGGCGGAATGATTATATGTCCTGGTGTGTCATCGGCGGTCAGTGTGTGATCCTTTTCCGGATCCGGGAGTTCCTGAATTAGATCATTTCCAGCCATCGGACGCACCCGATTGGGCATCGCGGCGGTGATTGCGGCACTCTTCGATGCTTCGGTGACCGCCACTGCACGTTTGCTCGTCGTTCAAGACGATGAGCTCGGCAGTTTCAGCGCCCCCTCGTCGTCATGTAGCCCGCTCAGTGCAGTCTTTCACATCATCACAGGCGGAGAAGCAGCAGCAGCAGGCCCCGCCCAAGCCTGCCAAACCACCCAGTCTCGCCCGAAGGCTGCTCTTCCCTCACCTCCATCCCGACGCCGACCTCCCGCCCCTCCTCGTCTCGGCCGCAGCTACTCCTAAACTCAACGATGAACTGTACAACTTCATAGCCATTGCTCTGCGCGCGTATGTGCACCCATGGTGGACAAAGATCACGCGCTACGACAAGGAGTTCCTCCCAGACATTACTCGAATACTGACGGTCGTGATTCGCTCGCTAGAAGCGCGAATCGTCCGCACAGACCTCTCGCCTCTCATCCTACGCGACCTTCCCTCGCTGATCTCTCAACACTACCAAGACTACAGGAATGCTCAGGCCAAACTACACACTTCCTACGCGTCGGGCGGTGCTGCCAACCTTGCGCAACTGTTCCACCAGGCTCAACCACATATGGCCGTGTCGGCCGATGGAACAGTGGATGACGCATATATCCGGCAGGCATTTGACGAGGTTCTGAGACTGTGTCTGCCTGCAGAGGATTATGAGGCAGATCCGGAGAGGTATATCATCCGTGAAATATTGGTCAAGGTGGTGGTTGGCGGCGTGCTACCGAGAGTCACACAGCCGTGGTTCATACACCAACAGATTTTAGGTCTGCTGGGACCTGAACAAGGCAAGGGGAAGAGCTCGGAGGTACGTCTCTGGATAGCCTGTATTTATTCGTACACCTCCTTTCGTGAAAAGCAATATATCGTTACTTTGCTCCTGCGTGGTCCACAAGCCACATCGCATGCTGCTTCCGTCATATTTCGCGGGATATTATACCTACTAACGTCCCTGTAGTCTTCCGAAGGTCTGACATATCAGTCGCAGCGGCCCCCGTTGCAACGCACGCCCTCAACTTCCTTCTCCTTCCATTCGGTGGTGATTTTCTTCCTGTCGGCCATACGATCCATATCAGGAGCGGGTCTTGCATTCATGCACGCCTACAGGCAAGCTGTCGGTACAATCAAGAAGGTTAACCAGTCTGGTGCATTCTCGCGAGCCGCACCCAAGCCGGAGAACAAGACGAGCTTCAGAGAATCGTCGAAGACGTTACCCGGGACCTTGGATCCTACTACACCTCAACCTGCGCAGGCTCCTTTTGAACAACAACAGGCTCCTATACCCTCTTCTCCCCCATCACCGTCGCCACCTCCAGCAGCAGCTTCGCGAATAGATCAGCAGCCTCAATACAACTACGTCCACCCAGCCCTCCACCTCCTCACAACCCTCCTAACACCTCCCCTCTCACCCATCTCACCACCACGCACAACTCCCCTCGCCCTAACCTACATCCTCACCCTCCTCCTCACCCCCTTCACATCCACCCTCTCCCGCCTCCTCCCCTACCTCCTCTACACAACCCTCTTCTCCCCACCCTCCCTCATACGCCTCCTCCAATCCTCCCGCGACGCCCTCTTCCCCGGCGGATGGCCCTCCACACCCCCTCCCGACCCCTCCCCGGAAGACCAACTCGCCCTGCGCCAAACCCTCGCCCGTTGTCTCCTCTCTCTCGTCCCTGCACCTCTCCAAATAGCGTTTGGGAGCACACCGGAGATGAGACTGGAGAGTGTGGATAGGAATGTGCTCGACCCGCTCGAATCGGCGGAGTGTAACACACATTTGGTGGTGTTCGTGCTGGATTTGGTGTTGTTGACGCTGTTTCCGGAGATGGGCGTAGCTGGTGAGGGTGGGTCTGGTGCTGTGGCTGGAGTGGAGAGGGCGAGTAGTGGTAGGGAGGATGGGGTGAGGACGCCTGTGGGGAGCTTGGATGGCTCGTTGACGGATAGCACATCGTTGACGCCGCCGAGGCCTGATTCGCGGCCTCCTTGATCATGTTGAATACCATGGTTGCTTGTTTTTAGGTCTTTGTTGTGGGTTTATGAGCTTGTATCGTCGATACCCTTTCTTTTCAATACCAGACAAAATCTCTTCTCTGATGGTTTGATTTCTCGTCATACACTAATAGATTGTACGTGACTGTGAAGAACTAGCTCATGCGGGGAAAGGGCGGAACAATAGCGCAGAGCAAACTGGAAAGGCAGGTCGGGGAGGTATACAAGGATGAAAGAGGGGCGCATATAGGTGAGAGGGGAATACGACTTTAGAGAATAAAGAAACGGAGTCTACACCGATGAGGTAAAGCAGTAACAGAGTTCCGTGTAACGCACGTACATACTTATACAATGGATATTCTTCTTCGTTTACTTTCTCTCCCTCCGCCTCTACAGCTTGAAAGGTGTCTTCGGGTACTCGACCTTGGCGGCGGCAGCGTCGTCTACGAACCAATACACCTGTCCCGGAGAGATGGGACGGACGCGCGATGCCGGGAGGCCTTCCTCTGGCTTATCCAGCACGGTGTGTAGCGTATCCGCCTTGCCCGCACCAGCAGCAACAAACGCAACGCGCGACGCGTGGTTCAGCACAGGGTACGTCAACGTCAGCCGTCTAGGCGGAGGCTTCGGGCTATCCGTGATATATGCCACCCATCTATCGTCCTCGGAGAGCAGAGGGTGCCCGGGGAACAGCGAGCAGGTGTGTCCGTCGGGGCCCACGCCGAGGAGGATGAGGTCGAAAATGGGGAAACGGGCGGAGTCTTTGGAGGCGAACTCGCGGATGAGCTCTTGCTCGTACGCGTCTGCGATCTCCTCGAGCGCATCCTCTGCGTCGTCTGCGGAGGCGGCTTCGATAAGGGTGGGGTCGATGGTGTGGATGTTCTGCTCGGGAATGGGGACTTTAGACCAAAGCTCGGTCGTGTTGAGTGCGTGATTGGAATCCTCATGGTCGAGGGGGACGATGCGCTCGTCTGCGTAGAAGACTTGCCTGGACGACGACGATCACGGTAATCGAGAGGTTAGATTGTGCGTGGTTTGTAAAGTGGAGGATGGACTTGCCATTTATCCCATTTTACGCCGTCTTTACCGATAAGGCCGTTGAGCTGTTTAGGAAGAGAGCCTCCAGAGACGGCGACAGTAAATCTGCCCTTCTTCTGTATTGATTCTTTCTGTGCCTTGATAATGAATTGGGCGAGGGACTCAATGAGCTCCTCGGGATTCGCGAACGAGTTCACGACAGGTGCCGATGGCTGGTGTCCGGTCATTGGCATGGACGATGAAGAAAGTTGTTGGTCGCTGTGATGTACGGTGAGCTCGCTATCTATGACTTGCGAGAAGAAGCTGGAGCAGGTGGATGCCAAAGGAGAGTTGCGGCGGCCTTTCTGGTGAAATCGATTTGTCTTGGAATGCGATCTTGCTGACTTACAAAATGACGTACGATAATCGCCATATTGGGACTCATCGGCCCGCGACCGGTCATCCTAGGTGTGGCCGGGGCTCATACCGGCCTCTTAGCGGCCGCGTCTCGCTCACGTCCGGCCTTTTGACCGGCTGTGCAGCGAAGCGCTCGCTGTGTAGCCTTCCTTCCTTCCACCAACCTCGCAGAGACAAAAACGGGGGCGGGTCGTTCTCATCATTAATAGGCCTAATCGACTTGTAACAATGCTATCAAGAAGTTTATCTTCATAACTAACGACCAATTGCCTCTACGAAAGGCAAAGAAGTCTCACCCCCAAGTATAGCAAGCAATATCCTCTCCTAGTTGGATAACATCATGATTAGAAGCCCGGTGGCTTTTCTGCGTGTGTAACTCGTGTTATAAACTGTTATCCTACGTTTTCTCCCCTCACCGCCCTCCCCCCATCGCGCCCATCTCCCTGCGCAAGGCGGCCTTTGGCATGTCCTATGCGCCATACCCAGACGGCTGGAAATCCAGCATCTTGGATTTCGAGGCGGATATAGACGCTATTTTCCAAGCTTATGATCGTAAGGCATGCTCGTGTACGCCACTTTCACCTTCGCGTGCGTCTTTGGATGACTGACTGGTTTGCAGGCTGTTTGTGTATGCTGAAGATTGAACCCTCCGCGGAAGCAAGGAATGTTTGTGAGAATCGAGAAGAAGCTGGCGCACCCAGGAGGGAGCCGCAGCAACTTATACGATTCACACAAACAGCTTCAAGTTCTCCTCACAATTAAACCTCGCCCTCGCATATTCGTACGTTATCCTTCTTCTGCCGCTTGCAATTCCCTGACTGAGTCTCTCGGTCAATGCTCCAATCGTTTCTCTAGCACAGAACACGCCACGACTCCTACGAATAAGGCAATGACAGCACTTTATGAAATTCGCATTTACAAAATATCGTTTCCCTCAACCAACACGGCTCGGTCAACCGCAGGCACGGGGTTTCAAGCTTCAGCACTGGATTGTCTGTGAAGTATGTAAGTCTTCCCCCTTACGCGAACAGTAACTAACTTCTCTTCCACTCCTTCAGGTACGCCTTGCATCGTAGTAAGAACGTAAATGATTTCTTGGGACCGATGCCGCCGTTTGTATCTCTTTGTGTAATTTCTTGTAGCCACGAAGTCGCTAGCGTAACTGGAGGAGGCGGCACCTCCAGTTAGGCTGGTTGCTTCACGCTGTCTTGGTTCTGCCGGTATATGGCAGAGCTAGTACGTGGATCGTGCACGACGGCGGGCAGTTTGTTGTATGCAAAACGCAAAACTCTTATAGTATCACGCTTCTATCGCGTTCAGCTTTCCGTCTGTTGTCCTTGGCATCCCAGCTCTGACAGTATCGCTTTTATAGGATTCATAGGTTCTGGATATTATTGACAGGCTTTGTACGATGGGTCTGTTTGTTTGCGTAGAGCAGTCTCGAGTGTGTGTTAGTGCTTTTCTAAGTCAATGGAGATCCATATTCGCGTCGTGCTCCACTGATTTGGGAAAGCTGGCACCCCGACCGCCTTGTTCGTCAAATGGTTTATCGTTCAACGTTCAGTGTTCGGACGTAAGTGGCGTTCCTGATCTCGCATCGCGGTCGATGGCAACTCTCAAGATTCATACGTGAGGGAGCTCGTTCTGTGCTACCGAGCGGAACCGTGTCGTCTGCCTCAATAGCCTCGCCGATTAAGCATTCGATACACCCGTAATCTCCGCGTGCCAGTTCCCCGACCCATTGTTCACTACATCAGGCATTCCTATACCCATTTCTGCTCGACTGAGCGTGTTATGTATAATGGTCCTATTGGCGGGTCGGTGTCTTGACAGCAGCTGCGGAGTACCTCGACGCAATGCCTCAAGAACCGGAGCCCGACTCTCTTCCTACTGACAGACGTCCCCTCGCACATCGCGAGCTTATCGACTCTCACTCAAGTGCTCTCGACGCTGTGGCACCGAGGTACGACATAGAGACCGACAAAGCCGAGCTTCGTGACCTCGCCTCCCTGACCAAGCATGCAATCATGGAGATGATTCAATGTCTGGAGTGCAACCAATCTGAGTCGAGCAACTTTGAAGACGCGGATACAGAGGACGATCACACCAATTCAACCAATTTTGAGTGAGCTCTGTTCTTCTCTGGCTGTTGGGTTTGTGTCTAATGCTCATGCCCGTCGTAGATTCACATTCTTATTAAATAGTACTCTGTCCAATATTACTTCCCTTTGTCTTCCTTCAAGGCTAACTTCAGTCCCTTAGAACCAGATCCTGGACCTGTGTCCAGATCTACTGAAAGCTCTTCTGAGCTTCCCACCCCCATTACCCAGGAGATATCTCCCTTGATGTATGTGCCCTTTGACTCTTTTATTTTTTTGGAAGACCTGCTAATGTGACTGTGATGTAACCAGAACCCAACCACCTAAGCAGACTGCTAGGATGGTGCCTTCTGATGGTCTTACTAATTACAAAGTTACTCCTACTACCACTGAGAAGTAAGGGATACATCTGCTGTATCCTCCTAGATACGTCCCTGCCCTTTGTAGCTTGTATAAAGCACTCATATAAAATGTTCAACATCATGACCATTATTTTCTCTGTGTGCTGAAGTACATGATGCCTGGAGAGTAATACTACAGTTCGTGTGCTATATGCCTCTTACTAGCAGAAGAAACAGGCACAAGCTTCCACACCTTTGTCTGATGCGCACCCACACTGACATTCCCAATAGACCCCTGCACAGTACCCAAGCTCTTCCCCCAGCTCTCTGAGTCGTCTTTCTGCCAGAGATCATAGATAGTGTATGATTGAGTTTGTGCTTGCTTCCCCTGGGAGGTTAAGAGGTCATGTTAGCATGAAAATACCTTCTATTCCCGGTGCAGGATACTAACCTGGTCAAAGAAGACATCACTGAATTCGACATCGACAGTTTGGTTTGATGGTGAGGTGTTTAATAGTGCGACGACGTAGGAGCTAGGAATGCAAAGTCATCAATTGGCAAAGGTCTTATTGTACCATGCAACAACGAAGGAGGAATAACGCACTTATTCACGAGGCCGCCGACCCACAACGAAAGGTCCCCTCCTCCATCGACGGAATGCTTCCATAGGCGATTCGCGGGCGAGCCGTTTGCGTCCTGTATCATGCGTATTCATTAATGAGCTCGCGAATATAACGATCGCGTTCCCCGAACTTGAAGTCCGAAAGCTTACCTGGTTAACGTCGATGATCGCTTGGTTCGTGATAATACTCAATGTCTCGTTCGTCTATCATACATTCGTTAGGATGATGCGCACACTGATGTCTGAATGAAGAGCACGGCATACCATGTTTGTCACATCGTTACCGAGTATAAGAGGGCTCTTAAGGATACTCCACATCGAGAAATGCGTTACTAAGAGTCCGTGTTAGTAATTGCAAAGAACAACTGTAGATAGTGCAAAAAAACAGACCATATTCGTCGAATGTCATGCCTCCATTTCCGACTTCCAGCATGTCGAGGTCATTCCAATGGCCATGACCAGCCTTCTGGCCAACGGGCGCAGCGAAGTCGATAATTCGTGCCATAGCGCAGTCTGATTACACTGTTACTTCAGCGCGCTAGCGGAGGAGAAGAATAAATACGTACGGTAACCGGGGAGTTTACAGTCAATCACAGAGGTGCATGGGCAGCGGTCGTCGAAGCGATCGAAATTCTGTAAGTCATATCTTTCACATCAGCTGTGACTGAAGCTAAAAGTTGTGTACACCTACGTCCATGATGTCCCCGGATATGCGCCAACTGTTTGCAATGTTCTGCGAATGGTTACGTGAACACATAACCCTGACTTACAAGGAAGCAAGCGTACTGGAGCAAAGTTCCAGGGGCCGTCTTCACCCCAGTTGCAAATTGAATACAGAATCGGTCGTCCCGTTGCGTTCAAAGCCCTCGACATGTTGGCGTATCTTTCGTACGATATGAGTGGAGTTCCAGCACGGCCTTCGTTATTGCAATTATCATATTCTACCATTGTGTCAACATACAAATAATCCGAATAGATCAATTCCTAAACTCACTCAAATAGTCAACGCCCCAGTCTGCGTACGTCTTCGCATCAATTTCTTCGTATCCTAAGGAGCCGAAGCGACCTCCGCAGGTATACGTTCCTGCACTACTGTAGATACCAAACTTGAGGTGTATAAGACGCAAGATCGATAGAAGCGACAACATGCATATACCTTCAATCCTAAAGCGTGAACCTTGTCTGAGAGAGCTTTGATGCCGTTTGGAAACTTGGTTGCGTCTGCAACTGGTGCCCCAGTTGCGTTGTCACGCGAGGCAGCATGCCAACCTGTAGGAAAGGATTATTAGAAGGGCATATAACCCCACCGATGAACCCGGTATAAATATTGTCACTGACAGTCGTCCATAATGACATCTTTTGAATCGCGGTCGGTTCAGCATGATCTTATAGCGAGATGCAGGGCAGCAACTTACATTCATAACCGAACTGAGTCAAGTTGTAATTCACTATCGCTTGAGCAGCACTCATAATCGTGTCTTCGCTGATATCACAACCGAAGTGATTCCAGGTATTCCAACCCATCTGTGGTGTGATCGCAAGGCCATTATCCGCCGCATGCGCATACCAGGCGGACAGTGTGAAGGCGAGTAGATATCGTAGAGGTTTCATCTTTGAGGTCGAATGTCGCTCGAGAGTGTCGTTTGGATAGAGTGCGAGAGAGTTCGACTCCCTGGGTTCTTTATATACGACAATTAAGCGAGCATACCCAGCTGACCACCAAAATCACGTACCATGCAATTATGCTTGGGGACATCAAGCTGGAGAAGCTGTCTATGATGTGGTAAATCTTCTGATGCCTGTGTTATGCGGTCCGGACAAGTAATGTTGACCAACCTCCTGACCACAACATGCGTCCGACTGCGAGGCGGCTGGATGCCTATTTTGCAGGGAAGCGGAAAGGCCGTCCATGACGTCACTTCCGGCGTCTATGAGATAACCTGCAATCTAATCGCGACGGTAAGAGATCTGAAAGCTTCTGAACTGCACAGATAAGTACCCTGGGCAGACCAGAGCATAAGAATGGGAGGGAGTGGGTACTGGAGAGACGAGTGATTTAATTGACACCGTTGACTTATAATAAGCTATGCGTTACAGCTGATTTCGTGTTCGACGGTCGATCATCGTTTCAACTTCAGCCCAGGCAACCCGAACATCTGCGTGTAGGCAGGCCATTGATGAGTATAACACAATCGACCAGGGAAAAGTACACTGACCTCAAATATTGTCTCTGAAGGTACACCCCACCCGCGCAGACCCTCCACCCGGTTGTCCATGCGCGTACCTAACATCACACCAACTACAGCACCGCTCTCCTCGTCTACGATAGGACCACCACTGGAACCCGGACTCGGTAGTGGCTTGAACAACATGTGGTTGAGCGCGTCATATGTGCCGGGCTAGATAGGTAGGGTATAAGTATGTCGCGGTAGAGTTGGGTTAATAATGACCAAAGAAATACCTGGGCTTCCCTCCCCGCAAAGTCACGATAACCCATCACAGTACCACGAATCCATTTACTCCATGTGCCTCCGATCCATGGCGTCCAACCTTCCTCTTCAGGTTCTTGATGCACTACAACGTGAGCACGTACAGCTGCTCCGGGTTGTACTGGGTAAGGAGATACGGGTAGACGTCGAGTTGAGACAGTAGAGTTAGTGGAAAGTATCACAAGGTCGGAGCGATGTAGAGACGAGAGCACGCGCTGTACAGGATGAAACACAGCCGGTTCTTGCGCGGATGCGGTAAGAACAAATGACCCAGACGTGGATGTCACCGTGCCTTGGTTTACACCGGTATATATGGGTGCCGAAAGCTCAGAAAAGAGCTGCGAGTTTCGCATCTAAAGAATTTACCAACGAGCGCATAATCTAAGTCAAGGTCAATGTGTTCGAAAGTCCCAACTGAGCTGTATTCACCTCTTCCACCGTATGCGCACAGCTCAGCACGACGGTATGTCCGGCATCGTTATCACCATTCTCCGAGGCAACATTCAGAGCGAAGCCAGTGCACAACGCGACTTTGTGCGCGTCACCGTGCTGAATGGCATGAGCGACCATAACCACACCGTCCGAGTCTTCAAACGTCACTCGACGCGTTGGATTCGGCCGCGACTCGTACGGCAGAGATGTCTCCAATACACGACCACCGTGATCGTCGTAGTTCTGGATTATGGCAGGCAAAGAAGCACCACGAGAAGCGCGAAGTTCAGACAGTATGAGCGCGTCCAATGCGGAAGGTGTCGCGAGCGACGGCGGTGAAGCATTTCGAGGTGGAGCTGGAGGTTTGCCAACGAGTGTTACAGGCTCAACGGTAGCATAGCATCGTGGTCGAAGTCGTCGTAGATGAGTACGCAGGAAAGGTCGTGGTAGTGCGGATCGGAGGGTCATGGTGCGCTAGACGCTCACGTCACGCTGAGGCGAAAGCAGGTCATGATGAACGACCAATCACACAAGCGATGAGAACTGAGTTGAATACAAAGCACGAAAGCTACTTCATTGATACACGGTTTTCTATCGATACATCTTATGACGTTACTGCAGAGGTAACATACAGACTTCGCAGTCCGGTCCTGAGTGCGTGTTCTCGAACGTACAGTGCGGGCATATCCTGATACTGGAGGAGCTCTGTCCCCCGCCACTCCCGCCATCACCACCTTCTCGGGCAAACTGTTCGAGGAGCTCAGGTGGAATATCTTCATCCATTGCGTTTGCTGGTGGTGCACCCACCGCTCGGCCTGACGACGCTGTAGAGATCATATCGTGGTTAGCTCGAAAAGGTTGCGTGAGTGTGGGGAAACTTACGGGCCGTTTCCCTCGCGAACGTCATCAGGGTTTGCCAACTCTCGGTATTGAATAACGCGTCGGTGACAGAAGGGTCATCGAGGTCTGGTGCCGACGCTACGCGCAATAAGATCTTCATGTCTTCCTGCGAAACCAGTTGCGTAGTACCAAGGAAAGCAACAAGATGCCAGTCGCTGAGGTAGTGCGCAAGTTCAGAGCGGTTGTGGGAAGCGCCGCTCCCAGGCAGAATATCTGGAGCGTGTAAACGACTGAGTTCCTTTAGGACCTTTTCGACACTTTGATCCTCTATGCCAGGGCGGTTCTCGATCAGCTTCGCCGAACGGAAAAGAGGCTGTGGCTCTTGAGGGAAACCATGAGAGACCTATCGCGGAGTTAGCGGCCTGGGCAAGAAGCTCACGCATAAGCTTGGCTTACCGTCACCATCAAATATTCAACAGGGAAACAGGGTTTGGCGCTCTGTTTGACCTCCAGCCCGTATTCGTTCTTGAACCTGAAAAAGACGTCTGGGATATACCGAGCACTGTCTGTTGTCCTATCTTCCTCCTTGACTCGCACAATACCAGGGTCTACACTCGCTTCGATCATGTCGGCATCCACCATGGCGCACGCCTGCTCTGATACCTGGTAGGCGCTCACGTCAATAGCACCATCCTCAGTGCCCGTCAGGATGGCGGTGACCATGCGCGAGGCAAACGTGCCGGTGCGTGACGACTTAGAAGGAGTTGGGTTTTCAAGCTGGACATGTGCGGCAAAAATAGCCTCGAGGGATGAGAGGTAGAAAGACTGGGGATGACGTTTGTAAGTCGTTTTTGATCGGTCGTCTTCCCTCGGGACCAGATCCGTGAAAATACAGCCGACGATGCTCAGTGGGGAAGACGCGTGTTTGGCCAACTCGCGGATGCGGGGCTCGTCCTCCCACGGGATTCCAAGGACCAGACCGTCTAGCTCGCCTTGCTGTGGGGGTTCGTGGATCGCCTCTACAACAGCCTTTACCCCCATGGGAACCTTGTCGTAAGGTTCATACCTGCCGATGAGCCACCCAAATCGCTGCAGACCAGTTACTCGCCACGCGTGAATAAACCTGTCAACGATATCCTGGGACGCGATCTCGAGATGGTCGACCATGCGGAATGGTTGGCTCTGCAGAGTAATGGCCGACGGCTGGCATTTCGTACAAATCCCTTGCGGCCAATTGGGATGCTGACCGCTGGGGCAAGGTACCTGTACCTTGTAATTTAAAGGTTCAACCGGCGGGAGAGCTACTGAGGTGGAGGCCGCGGCCGCACCCTTCGGAGCAAGCTTATTGAGGTACGCATGGTAGGAGAGATGTTTAATTTT
>JAXQGX010000607.1:0-13196 GCA_037040455.1 Irpex sp. P115-07
GAGGGGGTGTCGTGCAGGGTTGGGAGGGAGGGACTATAGATACGAAGGGGTGGAAGGAACTACGATCATCGCTTGGTAAACACCTTGTTTAGCAGACCGAGGACCTTCGGTACGTTCAACTGAACGTATTCAAGGTCGAGAAGGTGTTTGTTGTCCTTTTGCTGTAGTGGAGAGTAGCCATCAGCCACACAGCTGCGAAACCAAACAAGATGTGCGTACCTTCTCAAGGAGATCGTCGATATTAAGGTCCATCTCCAATATCGCCTTCTCCCTCCCCTTATAGTGGAGCGCGATAATAAACGTCCCAGGCGTCGGCGATGTAATATTGAAGTAGATATTCGGACGTCTAACCAACGCCATCAGCCCCTCCTCCAACTCTACCCATCAAAAGAAATTCAACGACTAACCTGTTATCAGGGACGTTACTCTCCACAATGATCCCCTCCTTCTCAAGCTGCGCATGCGTAAACCGATACGGCCCCAGCACCTGCGGCTTCACCGGCTTCTTCTCCTTCCCACCCACAGTAACAACCCCCACGCCCGTCGTCGCGCCCTTATCCTTACTCGCCGTCAACCGCACATTCTGCAAATACGCCTTATACTGCTCCAGCTGCCCCCTCAAATAGTTGTTGTGGTCGCATATCGTCTTGTACACCGCCTCCAGCGACTTCGTCTCCGCGATCACCTTCTCTCGCAGGTTCCCCAGATGCATCAGTTCAGCAGATACTTCTTCTTGCATGAGGCTGTACCCGTCGGAGCGGTCCACGACCTTCTGCTCTTCCAACTCGCGCAGCATCTCCTTCACTTTGATGCCTCTGCGCACGAGCGTAGCGTCCTTGGTCGTCGCCGCGCGCTCCGCGATCGCAGCGAGGTTGAACGGCCGCTTGTCCGCTGCGTTCGGCAGTGTACGGATGAGCTGCACGAAGATCGACTTGGTCTCCATGTACAGGATCTCAGCGGACGAGACAGAGTCCATCAAGGCGCTCTGGATGTCCTGGATGGGGGTCTCCCAGCGACTGTAGAGTTGCAGCTCGATCGTCCGGTTCTCCTTGCGGGGTACTTGGGCGGGTGCCTGACCCAGCTCGTCCGTGAGGATGCGTAGATGTTGCTTGTCGTTGGGTGACTACAAGTGTCCAGCATCAGTGATAGGAATGGAATGCTGTGAATAAATAGGTGATAACGTACCAGAGCCTCGATATGTTGAAGAATTAATGAGTGGGTGTTGTAAAGTTCGTTCAAGGTAATGTGTATCACGAGGTCCTTCTTCGACAAGGCCATGTATTGGTCCAACTATCCCAAAAGTCAGTATCAGCATATCAGTTACACGCGACGTCACCAATACATACCTCGAGTGTATCGTAGAAATCGCCAACCTCGCATAAGTTGTTCAAGAACTGGTTGATACGAGCCTTATTATTCTCCACAAACGGATTGAGAGTAATCATATACGCCTCCTTGGCATATGACGGCTTGTTCGCAAGATTCTGGAGCATCTTCGCAATCTGCGATCACCATATCACCAACATCAGCAATCGCGGCAGTACATGCACCGGTGATAGCGATAAAACGTACCAAAGTCAACGTTCTCCTGGGGAATTTGGCGGGAACGCCGTCAACGAGCATGTACGCCTGTGGTGTAACGATAGCGGGGTTGATGAATCGCAAAAAGAAGAACCCGCCGATCAACGAGCAGATGGCATAATCCGTCGCCTCCGGGTACTTGCGCTACCATCCAAACTATTCATCGCTGCACAAGCAAGAAACAGAACGCCACACATACCCTCGTCAAACTGCGAATCTGCTTGCAAATCCACCTAATCCCATACGGCACGCTCTCCATACTCTCAATAATAGTCACCAAAAAGCTATTCGCAATCTCCATAAGCATCGTCAGCCTCGGCGCAATAATAGCCTGCACATCGCTATTCGCCGCCGCGATCTCCGGCGGTACACCCCTCGGAAGATTGGGCGGCAGGCTCCCCGTCTCCTCCTCGATCTGAATGACCATCTGCTCGTACACCTTGACGGGGTTGATCTCGAGGTTGAGGTCCTTGTGCTCGATGAGGCTGTTGATGCGCTCGGCCAGCACGCTCTTGAGGTAGCTCTGACCCGGCCCACGGCGAGTGTACGTCGTCATCATCCTCGACACCGGCGTGTTCGCGCGCAAAAGCGACCCAAACTCCGTCGCCGTCTCGAACTGCGAGCTCAACACAGACTGGAACATCGTCAACAACAAATGCTCTTCCCGGCTCTCGTATTGGTTGCCGTAGAGCGTGAACATGACCGTCTGGAGGAGGGTGTCGATCTCGGAGAGTGAGACGAGTCGGCAGAGGGCGGCGATGTGTCGCGGTTCGGATTGCAGGAGGAAGAAGAGGTTGGAGTATTGTTGCATCTTGCGGTCGTCAGGAAAGTGGCCTTCGGTCGCCTCTACGTCTTCCAGGTGCTTCTCGACTTCATGTTGCTAGGACAAACAAAGGGATAAGCTTTAGTGGAGAGAGGAAGATTGGAAAGGAGTTACCTCGTCGAGAGCCATGCGGTTCTGGATGAGCAGCCCGATGCGCGAGTCGAGGAAACGGACGTCGCGTTCGAGGACAAAGTTGCGCTTCGACTGAGCAGAGATCCTCGACTTGAGTTCCCTCAGGCGTTTTTGTGCTATCACATCGTTCCAGTCATACTCCAAGCTCCACAAATACTGTCCCACATACCTCGTCCAAGCTCGTCCTCGACCTCTACATCCTGCTCAGCGGCCATGCTAAACAGCGCAGTCACGCTATACCGATTCGTATTCCTATTCGTGACCCGTCTCGAGGACATACTGCCAGGAGTCTGCGGCGACGTGGGGAGGTCAGAGTAAGATGCCATTGCTGTGGCTGGGGAGTTGGCTTTGGCTGTCGGAGGGTGATGGTACAGCAGATGGGAGGCACGAGACGAGGGGACAGGTTCGTTTGACAGGATCAGGAGAAGAGTTGGGTTGGCGACAGTCACAGACTTTATCGTTGAAGGAGCGTAAAACTGAATCGTAAACAAAAACAGAGAATATGAAGTTCTCGAGATGGTGGTTGGGAGACAAGGACAAGCCTGGGACGGGAGCGTGATCAAGTCGGCGGTGGTCGAGGGAGAGAGGGAAGAGAGAGGGATGGGTTGGGCGTCTGTGGACTCTGCACTGCACAATGGCAGGTGTGATTTGATGGAACAACAACACAAACATATGCCCGTTTTCGAATTTGGATTATTTTTGACCTGCCGGGGAAATCAATGCCCGCAGCCATGGCAACTGGGTTCGAATTAGGAAAGTGTATATGTTCGTCGCGATATTCGTATTCCGGATACATGTATACAGTACTGATATCGATACAACATTGTGGGATTCCGTGATACATCGTGAGTAAGTACACCCTGAGATCACCCTACATATTACTCCTCTGAGATTACCCCAATACTAACAAAAGATCGCATCGTTACCAATTCTGCGGAGGCCAGTCAGGCAAAGACTGCAGCGCAGCGTTGATCGCCTCCCGCACCCGCTTCTTCGACGCGAGGTCCCCGGACTGCCGGTACCCAGAGTGCACTTCTTGCATCTGGAACGACGCGGCTGCGACGGTGTCTACAGAGCATCGTATCGTTGATCAGTATTCGTAGTCAAATATGCAGTGAACTTTGGGGTGAGGATAACGTACCGGCGTTGGTTTCTGCTTGTCTCGCGAGCTATCATAATTGTGTGGGATCAGTCATGACAACTTAACACAATAGAGAATCTGAGACAACGGCGGTACATACCTGCTCCAACTGCTGAACCTGCCCCTGCCCATAACCCCCATACCCATACCCACCCCCCGCAGGGACCCCAAACAGCCCCTGCCCACCCATCGCCCTTACCCTCGCCTCAACTTCGCCCTTCCGAGCCGTCCATGCGTTCTTTAGCGCGTCGAAGCTGTTGATCACCTACATCCACAACAATAAGTATGTCGCACGAATGGAATGTGGTGAGATTGAGAGCGGACGGAAGAGACATACCTGCTTCCAAGCATACGAATCCCAAGCCTCCAACTCCGTCTTGTTCTTATGCACGAACTCTCTCGGATGCAGATCGCGGTACTGCCCGCCTCCTTCTCCACCTCCAGGTATCGATCCGCCACCTGGTATCGACGATCCACCGGGTATCTGCCCACCCTGTCCCTGCCCAGGATATTGTGGTCCACCAGCACCCCGCCCAGTAAGCGGATCAAACTCTTGCAAATACTGCTGATTAAACTGCTGTGGCTGCCCACCACCCCCACCAAACTGAGGCTGTTGCCCTGGATAACCGAAACCTGGGCCATACTGCTGCTGAGACTGCTGGGGATAGTACTGCTGCTGAGGAGGTTGCTGAGCTTGTTGTTGCTGAGGGTATCCACTCAACTGCGAGCTCAATTGTTGTCCGAACGAGCTCGTCGGCTGGAACTGTTGTTGTTGTCCACCTCCATAGCCACCACCGCCATACCCTGTGCCGGTCTGAATACTCTGATTCTGCTGAGGATACGCCCCACCACCAGCTCCTGGCCAACCCGTCTGTTGTGGCTGCTGATACTGCTGCGCACCCCCTCCTAATCCGCTATACCCTCCAATACTACTCGGGGTACTAACACCAGGCGACGAAGGCGACAACCAAGCCGTAAACTGCTGCCCACTCCCCGTAGCCTGATCGACGGTGTTGATATCAGGGTATCGAGAGAGTGCGTTGGTGGGGTGGTCGATGAAGGGGTTGTTTGAGAGTTCGGGTGGTGGACCGCCTGAGGCTCCGTAGGGTGAGAATGCGCTCATTCGTGGATGTTGTGGGTGGCGATGAGAGAGTAAAGGACGATGAGGAGGGTGTTGATGACGGTGAGGAGGGATGTGGGATGAGGAGGGGGCGATGGCCAATTGTGGCGGATCGGCTGCCGCAGTCGGCGGCGGTGAGGCAGGAGAGGCACGTGATATGACGACACGCGTCTATGATCGCGGTCGTGTTTGATCGATTGGTCCGCGAAACGACGCGTGCATAGAGTTCGTGCACAAGTATATGCGTGTATGTCAGATTTGTTGCCGTATTACAGTCCAAATCATACAATGGTTGGCAGAAGTCTAACGAACAATTATATTATACAACAAGTACTACTCTTAAGTACTCCTCAAGTCGACGTGTAAATTAACAGGGATAAGCTTTACATCGGACTGGGCAACGACCCCGGCGGGAAGATGGTCCTCAAGCCGTTAACCTGCACAGGCACAGCTTCCTTCAACCCAGCCCCTCCCGGCTCCCCAGAAGTCTCCTCCACGCGTGCGACGAGCTTCACACCACTAACACTCCGCTTCGCAAGTCGCGTAAGGCCATCAGGGATCCCGCACAATCCTCCTGGGAGAATTTCGTAGTGATTTGGCTACAAGATACAGGATCAGCGAACCATTTCCCCAATCCCAAACTATCAACCCACCTTGAGATCGCCCGACTCAAGAAGCTTAGTAATACCCGGCCACATCCTCCTCCCAAACTCATAATTAAACGGCCCATTCGCACCTCCATACACACTAACAACCACCTTCCCCTCCTCACCCTCACTCGCCTCCCCCTCCTTCCCCACCACAGCAAGGAACACAACGACCATCTTCCCCTCCGGCGCCAAAATCTCCCACAACGCCTTCTGCACATCGGGCCAAGAGACAGCGTCGTATATCACCGAGATGGGCTGGGAGGTGATCTGACGGACGGCGGAGCCGAGTGAGCCGTAGGGGACGGAGTGGTAGTCGATGACGTGTGTCGCGCCTGCTGCTTTGCAGTATTGTTCGTTGGACTTTGAGGCGGTCGTGATTATCGGGCTGAAGCCGGATGCTTTGAGGAGCTGGATCGCTATCACAGCAGTTAGCACCTCGAATACTCTGCGGGGAGTTGAAGTGCAGTACACACCGAATTGACCGACGGAACTCGCGCCTCCGGTGACGATGGCTGGCTGGCCGGCATACTTCTTATACCCAGCTTCTTCCCAGGGAGCAGTGAGCGCGATGCCCCCGCGAGGTTTGAGCTCTTGGTACAGGCCGACTGCGGCGGTGGAGAATCCGAGTGGGATCGTAGCGGCGCCTTCGAACGATATGTTCGAGGGGACCTAGGTTCATAGATACATTTGTCAACGAAGTTAGATTAGGCATAGGATGGAATGTGATGTGTTAACTGACCTTTGCGATCTGTCGCGCATCAGAAACACTATACTCCTGAAAAGTCATCGTATCCGGATCCCACAGCGAACTATACAATCTACCCAACACCACCAAATCAGCACCTCCAGCCATCCACCCACACCCTTACCCACCACTCAACAAAAAAACTCACACTCTCTCGCCAACACTCCACCCCTGCACCCCCTCCCCAACCTCAGCAATCGTACCCGCACCATCCAACCCCGTGAGCGCAGGAAACCCATAGTGATCAACCCAGATACCGAGGTGGTGGATGGCGTAGTCTACTGGGTTGAGTGCTACTGCGAGGTTCTTGATGAGGACGTACCCGGGTGCGGGGGTGGGTGTGCGCCGGGGGGTGAGTGCGAAGGGGGAGGCTGGGGAGGAGAATGTTAGGGCTTTGTGGGATGCCATCAGCACTTTCGTTTGGGAGGGTGATGCGGGATAGGATGAAGAGACTGCCTGTCACTAATGTTAGGATCGACTTTGGGTTGAACAACTTGACCCCATGTCTGTCTAGACTTATATTATACGAGGGGGCGTTCTCCGAGTTTCTCGGGAGTTGGGACGCACCAGTCGCAGGGCGGCGTCACGTCCCCGGCTTGTTATGTTATGCTTGTGTGCTTATCAGGTTACCTCTATCGTGCCGAAGAACGCGTACTTGTGAGAACATGTGTACCGCGAGAGTACTCAGGCTCCAGCTGTAACTAGCAACTAACAGCTATATTTGGCGACATATCAGATGGAAAGTTCCCCGTTTGAACGGAATTCGACTCACCTATTTTGTATTGGAATGGGTGGTACTTGTATGCTTGCTTGTTTGATGTATTCCGAGATACAGACTGGTTCACGAGCCCAGTTTGATGAGATGCTATATACCGACTCTCGGGCAGGGCAACGCAGACATCACACGGAGCATAAGTATGTGTCTGGGAAAGGAGTGCAGAAGAGATCGTGCATGAATAGATTACGAACGCAATGTCAGAATCAAACGAACGACTCCGGTGATGCATGGAAGGGAAAAATATGCATGAGAATGAGAAACAGAAAGAGGAAGAATAATGTGCAAGCAGGTGGCAAGTAGAATCGAAGTAGAATAAGTGACAGTGTGAATGTCAAGGCGAAATCATCATGCTCGCGAAGCGCGCACAAAGTCAGCCAAATACTTCTTGAAGCTCTTACTATCCAAGTCCCTCAGTTTCGTCGCAAACTCCACAGCAGCGTCGTTCGGCCAGCCTTGCGAGGGCAAGAAGACCGTCGTGAAGAAGTCGTACGCTTCTTGTCCGCGAGCTTTGGCCACCGTTTGTAGGAAGTTGCAGATCTCGTGCAGAACCTAACAACGATGATAATGATAATCAGCGCAAAATAAGTAGTTGAGGTAAAGATACTGAACGCACCACGAGCATCTGACCATCTTTGATGTTGAACTGTGGAGACGCTAGGACGGAGAAGGCAGCGGGGATGAGTCTCTCGTAGACGAACCGCTCGAACCCGGGGATCGCAGAGCTTTGGTCGCCGTTGGTTGGCTGTACGGGCGGTACCCAGACGGTCACGCATCGACCGAGGAACTGGAAGGCAGACCTCTGACTGCTAGGATCTGAGACGTCTTCGGCTAGTTGCTGCATGCTACCCAGCAACGCTTCTAGTTGCGGTTGATTTCCTGTAATGGTAATGTCGTATTCAGCGCATCTGGACAATGCACGGGCATAGCGGTGTACGTACGCGAAGAGGTGAATATGCCGTGCAGTTTCGAGGCCATGATGTTGTTGAGGAGCGTAAGGTAGGCACGTTTGGTGTCAGTGTACATCACTTGGTCGTCCGTGCCCGTGACCGGTTGGGATAGGATGCCGTTGATGTGTGCACTCAAAGGGCCGATGAGCTCGTCGAGTACGTCGAATAAGTCTCCCTGCGTCGCATTCAGTAATGATAATTGAGCAATAGTTGATTGTCACGTACCTGTAGTCGGTGAACAAGGAGCCCAATGAAAGTCATGAAGTCGATTAGTTCCGAAGGCTCGAAATGCGCGAGGAGATTGCCCATTAGTGGGGGAATTAGGTGGGTAATATATGATCCTGTAGTAGCCAAAATACGAGTGAATGCGTTTCGAGTCTATAAAGGCAATCAGACAGGAGGCGTCAAGATATACATGAAGTCACATACCGCGTCCCTGATCGCTCGCAAGACATTGAGCGCTTCTAATGAAACCAAGATAGCTTGGGCGATCTGCGTGAAGATCTCCACGGGAGGCAACAAGTAGCCTTCTGGTATGGGAGAGGGGAAATCGGGGAAGCCCTTGGCAATGTTGCCCAAGGCCATGATGTTATGGTGGACTTTGAGAATTGGCATGACGTCCTGTGTACCCTTGGCTGCCCGTAGGTTTTGCGAGAGATCGTCCAACATTGGATTGGTGATGGACGATAGTAGTTCGTTACGTTGTTCTGGTGACTTGTAGAACAAGGATACTAGCGTTCCGACTGTCTCGAATAGGTATAACTGGGCGTCGAATATGCCTGGATGCTTGATTGCCTCCGTCAAGAGATCCTGTTCTGGGCTCTCGAGCTCTGGCAAGTCGACCTGGATGACCAGAACATCACGGAGACTCTGGATGAGTTTGGCCGCCAGTTCCGGAGTGATTTCGTTCCGGTCTTCCTTGATGAATCGGTGGAAGAGGTAGAATACGCGTGAACGTAAGCTTGATTCCGGATTGTGTATGCCCCTGTAGGAAGGTTAGCGTTCAGTTTTAACGATGCTCTAACGCAAAGGTCCTCACCTCGCGTCGACCATGGCTTCTAGCGTAGGCACGATGCACTCTTTTCGTACCTTGAAGAAATCGCCATACCGAGATGTCGTCTCAAAGAACTGCATGACTACTGTCTTATTAGGATAGGCGGAAATGTTGGACTGGACTAGAGTGTAGAGCATCTCTCCGTGTCGTGTCAGAGGGTATGCGGAATAGTCAGTTTCTTTCCTCTTGTCCTTGGCGACTTCAGCAGGCGTCTGACAGAACGCAGCACGTCCTTTCGTACCCGCTATTCGAGCAAATGAGAAATTATCCACAGTATCGTAATGCTGACACTTACTTTTGTTGATCTCGCCGAAGATATAAACGATGTATACTGCAAGCTCCGCGTCATGCCACTTGACAGGTACGCCGGACTTGTAGGCGTTCATGGTACCCAATGCGAGGTTGCTTAATGCATCAGATACAAGGCCCTGATCGATGACGAATACCGCGTCCATGAATGTCCGTAGATCCTACGCATCCGGTCAGATCCAGCTCGCAGCCAACCTAAATTGACAACTACCTACCTTGCGTAGTGTCTCAAACTCCGCCTTATCGTCCTCATCCATATCCTCCAGATCGGCCTCTTCATCCCATTTGAGTTTCTGCATGATCACATTCAGTAGCTGTGTCAGGAAAGATCGCCGAGTCTCGTCCAGAGGATCAGACGTTGATTTCCTTTCACGCTTGTACTAGAGTAGATGTGAGTGACGGACGCCCGAGATTGGATATGATACATACGCTGCCGAGAACGGTCTGCAGGAACGGGAATATTGTTGAGCAAGTGTCGTCATATTCGTCCGCCATGAACCGAAGCATAACAGGCAAAGTCTGATTCAAAAGCTGTGTTGCCTCGTTCTTGACATCTTCTATTGGGCATTCCTGGAATTGCGTCACATCAGCAGCTCAAATACGTCAGAGTAGCAGAGTTGTCTTACATCCACTAGCTTGCTCAACTCGAGTCCCAGCATGTTCAACAATCGCCCGAGAGCTTCACGATATGACTCCTCGCCTTCGTCGATCTCTGATCCCCGAATAGCTTGTTCTCCCCGCGTCTTGGTTTCCAGAGCATCAATAACTTGCGCGAGCGAGAGGACTTTGATCAATTGTAGCTTGTCAGTAGGCTCCTTCAGACCCTTTCCGACAATTTTTGTTATCGCCCCGCATGTAGCCAAACGTATGGGAAGCGACGAGTCAGACAGCAGATTGAAGAGCAAGGGGATAGTTGTAGGCGTCACAGTAAGATTGATGTCAATCCATCCTATACGCGACATTGGCGGCGATTCAGCAATCCGAGAGACGGCCATCAATTATTACTCACCTACATAGGACGCAAAAGTCCTAATCCCCCAGTCCACAACTTCGGTCACCGTGTCCAGCTCCCGCTCTGCAGGCGAAGAATCACCTTTCCTCAGCCTTCCCATTCTTTCTACCCCATCCGCCACAATGGTAAGAACCGCCTCATTGATCGCACTGGCATCCCGATCCCTCACCGCGTCCCTCACGCGTGTGTCGCGTGCGTGCCGCGCAGCGCTGTATGTGCGTGCAGACTTGATGATCTGATCCGCGACCTCACCAGAAATCTCGAGAACGAGGTGGAAGAAGAGGAGGGAGACGTGTGCGTTGAAGGTTGATTGAGATGTTGACTCTGGTGGACGGATGAGGGTGAAGAGGTCGGCGAAGAAACTTTGCCATTGGTCTAGGTAGGTGGCGAGGAAGAGAAGGGTTAGGGTATGAGAGAATTTGTTGCGGATGACTTGAGAACGAGCAAAGATCAATGAGACAATGTCACAAAGACATAGTACAGCAGATGACTCACATACTGCGCTCGCTTCAGCAGGTCCATAGAGATATTCCGACTGTATGTAAGAGATAAAGGATTGTCTCAAGACCTGGAAGGCATCGTCCTCTAGAGGTTCAAATCTGCGCAAATGTAAGAAAGGTTCTGCACCACAATCCCTCTCTTAAGTCACACAGACACACACCTATTATCCAGGAAGTCTTCTAGCACACGCAACGCGAAGAATCGCGCCTGTGGCGGATATTTTCGACTCCCATCCGGTCCAGTCTCGACGAACAGCTCAAGCGCGACCCTCCACGTATTCGCCGAGTTCTGTTGGACTGTAGAGAGAAACTCCAACGCTTGATTGTGTAAAGCACCTTGTGTGGGGTCCGCGGCGATGAGGATAGCTTGTACCAGTTGGTTTAGGTCTGCCATGACGAAGGTGACTAGTTGACTCGCGGCGCGTTTACAGTATTTTTTCGTGATCGTGGGGTCGTTAGTATGCGTCGCTTTATGTGCGATTTCAGGATCTGTCGAACAGAAAATACCTCAGACGCAAAGCAGATAGTGGGAAGGAGTAAGATGAAAGTCGATGCAAGGAGGTTGGTGCAAATGACTGAATCTTTTGGTCGCGTGCACGTGGCTAGATCGGGCAATAGATTATCTGGCCACGATTTCCGACACAGTATGTGGCGTTGGACGGTGATCTCATGTCTTGTCTGGAAAAGGCAAATTACAAAGTCAAAGTACACAGTACATGTACATATTGAAAAGTGATATGTATAAATATTGTCTAAATATTGTCTAGCGATTCATCCATCCAAATTATCCAGAGTCTCTACTATCCCAACGCTGCGTATTAATAGTGAGAAAGTCAAAGGAAATCCACCACATGAAGACTACCATCCCACAGCCCAAAGCATAACCGACACGATGCCTCGTCAAACGCCAACGCCTGACAGGCATCCGTAGAGAACGGTAGAGGGGGATCCGGGGGAAGAAGCACTTTATACATCACTTTGTCAGTGCAGCCGACCACTCCGTTATCATGCGGGACCTCGAGTCTCATCAGCCGCGACCGAGTAGTCTCGAGGTCATGCTCCATCCACACGGCCCGTCTACCAGAGCTACCAACGCCTACAAGACGGATGGAGGTGTCGGGACGGAGAACCACAGGGAGAGGATGTGAACGAGGCTTCTCAGGAGACGTCGACGGAGTACTTGGATTTGAGCGAGTATTGAGGGGAAATCTCACAAGATTTGCTTGTGAGTCAGACACCACCACGAAAGCAAGTGTCCGACTTGATACAGGGGGGACTGTCTTCGGCTCCGGGAATAGAGTGTTGAGCCTGCTGCCTGTGTACACGACCTCCCCTACCAGAGGTCCCCAAGCCAAAGCGGTGTCGGAGGAAGTGGAGAGTGATGGGGGAGGCATGAATGGGGAGTAGTCACGCAGCAGGATAGATGGTAATTTAAAAGTATGGCAAGCGAGGCCTTCAGCGGTATGACCAAATATGATGATATCATTCTGGTGTAGCCGGGCCAAGGCGGGGTGGATTGGCTTTCAGACGGTATACAATCAGTAGACTTGTCAATGAGATAGGAGAACACGCACCTTGTACGGTTGTTGCACCATCCAATACGCAGGCCCCTTATCCGTGCGTGCTACGAGGATACGAGACGCCTCGTGATGATCCAAGGTGAATACAGTCACTGTGGCAGCAAGTACTTTCCCTGAGACGGATAAACCGGTTATGGACATGTTGCACAGTTCCAATTCTTCAGAAGCAGGCAAGTCTATTCGCCTAGCAACAGAGGGAAATGGAGCAATCTGGGATAGGGCTGCATACTCGTCATTGAGCGAGAACGTTCGTATCTCGAGAAAACTGGGTAGCATCAGCAGGAGCTCTCGGCTGGAGAGAGTTGATCTACGTACTCTCCACGTGCGTCGGTCAGCGCAAGAACGAAGGTAGCGTTGTCGTCCTCGCTAGTCAGTGTTACATCCGATGCCCTGTACTTCCCGGAAAGCTCAAACTGAACAACGCAGCGAGGATCGCTGATGTTGTGCAACGACCAGAATGCCACCTTCGTATAGACACGTTCCTCGAACCGATGATACCGATCCTGAACCACAAGAAGCCACTTCGCCCCATCGACGAATTGCAAATGTTCGAAGAGAGCGTTGTCCTCGTTTTGCAGAGAGATCGTTCGTTTGATGGTCGGAGAGGGTCTTGTCCAGTTCACTTCGAGCCGCATGGCATCGATGACGATACGTTGCAGCTCATCAGCCGACAACGCAGCGATAGAAGTTTCTGTGGGTATGTTCAATAGCAGACCGGAGCGTTCAGCTAGTCTATGCCAGAGATAGTCCGCGCTTCCAAAGGTGTGCAATACACGGCAAGTCTATGCGTGTATCAGCGTGTATCGATGCCACGCGGACTCGGA
>JAXQGX010000608.1:0-13114 GCA_037040455.1 Irpex sp. P115-07
GGCATATTGTACGCAGCTAAGTCACGTCTTGCGCGCTGCTCTTCGATCCAGAGCATATACGAGAAGTTACGTGCGTAAGTGGTGGAAGAGAGTTGTGACGGAATAAAGGTTGCACGGATGCGGCCTGCAATCTTGGCAGGGGAGAGGTCCGCCGCCTCACATTCCTCCAAGAGCTTCTTCAGAGCTTTGGGAAGATCGTAAAGCAACAACCTCACCGCCCATTTGAAATCCACAATGGCCGGGGGCGGAACACCTGGGGTAAACTCTACAATTGGCTCCTCGAGTCGCTCAGAGCGTTTAGGGCGAACATATGGACGACGAGCTTTCAGAAGCTCATAGTCTTCCTGAACGCCAACGACAGCTACCACCGAACGAGTGATAGCAAAACGCTTGTTGAGCCGCGGATCATTAAAAACGAATTCCAGTCGATCTTCGTATCGTCCGTTGTTACCTTCTGGTCGGAAAGCGATCGAGAAGCTGACTTGCTGGTCACGCTGCATAGAGACGGGAAGCGCTGTGGGCTTCAAGATAAAGCTGAAATTGGCTGCAGAGTCAATATTCGCCCGTTCTTCTCCCAAAAAGCAAATCACATACCCTGAAGATGCCGTTCTAGAGGTAAGTTGTGATGTCAAGCGAGCGTCGACTAGCTGTACTCCAGTTACATTGGTATTCTGCACGGCGATCTTCTTCGACCATGAGGCGTGAGGGTTCGAAGACTCGCTGACAAACCCAAAGTCGACTGTTTCAGGTACTATATCAACGCCGTTCTTGTCTTTCTCCGATTCATCCAAAGCACCTTGCAGGGAGTTGAACCGGAGGGCAGTGGCGTGGCGTCGACCATTCAGATGCTGCACCCAGTTGATGTTAGGAATAGTCGTCGAGCAAGCGTCACATCGTGTGCTATTCCGAGGAACATCAAGTTCCTCGGGACCAGGATCTACTGCAAGCCCCTGTTGCTGCATATTCTTCTTATGGCGTTTTCCCAACGAGTGTACCTCATAGTGTGTCGACGCTACGAGATCGATTGAGCAAACAGTACAGGTTACAGGGATCGAAAGCCCCGCGTTTCTCCTCTCGGCTTGCGCCACACGACGCCTATGCAGGGCAGTCTCGAGGTGAGCTTCATAGCCACGCGCTGTCTCGAACACCGCGCGGCAGGTCTGACAAGAATGGACGTCGTGGGAGAAAGGACAGTTTTCCCTGTTGCACACCCCATGAGCGTAGATCTCGTCGCAGACCTCAACCATCTTGATAGTTGGGGTGGGCGACGCTAGAAAGCTGGGGATGGTGGTGGTGCAGAGGAAAGCGAGTAGCAACACGCGTCCACTGGCAACAGCGTGTTTCTGTATATAGACGCGTCTAATTAAGGTTCCTAGGTTCCCGAAGAACTCGGCTGGCAACCTTTGGCCCGAACGCTCACCAATAACTTGAAGATTCTCTTCATTGGTGACTTTGATAGCCTTATTCTGTAGTATCAAACGTGGCAGAATGGTCTAGAGCCCTTGAATCAGTCATGGGGCGAGATTCAAGTTAAAGCACTCAGACCCAAGCCGTTATTGACAGACCGTGTTCCCCCTACGCTCTCGTTCGGACGGCTCACACATCGGTGTTAAGTAAGGCGAGCCCCTCCGAGCTCGGTATAGTATCTGAATAAAACAAAGTCACAAACGAACGAATACACAAATGCACGACGACCCTCAGAAGCGACTAGGATAGGCCGATTTATAACTCGGTGCTACCGGTTAACGTTGTAATTGTAGGCCTTCAATCCAACTCGTTCAAGCTGCGCATCGCAGGAGGAACAACCTGCCCAGGCTGCATAACAGCAGGTGTCGAAGCGGGGGGCGGAGGCGACGGGGGAGGCGTCAACGCCGACTTCCTGCAAGACAGCCAACAACAACACATCAGCGCTGTCATAATTAAACTACACATTGGTATCGGCAATGTACTCACAATCCAGAAGCAAACCCAGTTATAGTGCTCGCAGTATCCAGAGCCTTCCCTACAGTTTTCAGCGCGGGGCTGTCGATGACGTCCTTGACGCCCTTCACGATAGTAGTGAGCAGGGATGCGCCGCTCTCCAGGTCCAGGTCTGAATCTGCGCCTCGAGCGACGAGCTCGATGAGCTCTTCTAGATTGCGGCGACTGATTCCAGATATCTCTCGCCTCTGCGCAGGCTGAGGTGTGTCGGGGACCGGTATGGAGGCCGATGGAGGGGGAGGAGGAGGGGCCGGAGGACTGCCCCCGCCGAATAAGCCTCCGATTATAGATGCGAACGGCTTGAGCAGCGACCCGATGCTGAAGGCGCCGCTATCGTCAGGATCGATGGTGTCCCTTGCCAGTAGTTGCACGAGGCCGTCGAGATCCCGGGCTATGAGTTCGAAGTCGCGACGTTGAACCTGGCCTGCTGGCGCTGCCGTTGGGACTGGTGCAGCTGCTACCATCGGTGCTGGAGGAGGCGTGGGGTTGGAGCTACGAATATCCACCCGTCAGTTTCAAACCAAACACCAGGGTCAATAAGGATGTATGAAGTACAACGTACAATATGCTATGAAGGTCTGACCCAATCCCAAGGATGCTCCCACCGATCTGCGCTATAGGCAAGAGCTTCTTGATCCCAGAAATGCTAAACGCACCACTCTCATCCGAGTCGTCGTCACCGTCAAAGGCCCGAGCGAATAACCCAATGAGCTCTTCGACGTCACGAAGTTCGATTTCAGCTGCACGCCGGCTATTATGGTGGACGGGAAGGGGTATCAAACCTACGGGCTCGACGACGTCTGGGTTCAGAATAGATTGCAAGGCCTGATTGGCTGAGCCTGTTGGAGTGGGGGTACTCGTCGTGCTGACGGTGGAGGTAGAGGGAAGGATGACGGGTCCGATACTGAGTAGGGGCCCAACTCCGATGTCATGCGGGACGTCCAATAGTTTGTGAAGTGAAGCGATGTTGAACGGGTTGGGGGCAGGAGCGGAGAGTGTGAGCTCTGTGGAGGAGAGAAGGACGGCGAGGATGACGAGGGTGGTGGTAGAGGAACGCATCGTCGGATGGATCAAAGGGAGCACGGGGAAGGCGCAAAGGTGGTGGACCGGTTGAAATATGAAGTGACGAAAATGAGGAGACGTGAGAGACGTATGAACGTTTTGTCGTGAATGAAGTGGAAAGGAAAGAAGATGTGTCAAGCTAGCACCAACACAGATGGTCGTTAGCCCACGAGAAGACATTGTAGACAGTGGTTAACAGGCACGTACCGACCAGCACTGACTTGAGATGTGACTAGCACGTAAGAAAGGAAAGAAGGTGAACTCGGAGGGAGCTGAGAGTAACTTGTCTGGCGTAGAGGTCTTATATACTCGTCTTCTCTCTCAGTTCTGGCCGCCGTGTGAGGCCGACTTGGAAGAGTGCGCCCTCGATACGTTGCTGACGGTCCTCAGTAGGGGAAGCTGAAACATTGAGGCATCCATTATCATTGTGAGCGTTGGATGTGATTCGCTTGAGGTGAAGATGCGACGAGGCTTCATGTCTGTCACCCAACAAGACCACGGTACAGATCGCGCACCGAGGACATGCGCCCATTCTCATTGAGCTGTGCCAGCAAATACCAGCGGCGACACTGAGAGCGCAAATGGGGCCTCTAGTACACACGCTACCTATACAAAGAAGCGAGTCCGGTCAGAAGGCGGAGCGCATATGCAGTGATCACTAGGGGCAGGATATAAATACGCACGACAAGACACACTGCCAGCAGTTATATCGATGCGCCCGCAACGTTCTCGGGCGTGAGTCACACCACGTACGCCTTTGTGAGACATGATCGATTCGATTCGACCAGGCCCCTGGAAAGTACTGTCAAAAGGCGCAATGCACGTTACATCGCCCTCTTGCCCCCTACGCAGGGACGGCACTTGTTGCAGTCGGCAACTGGCCCGACAGAACGATATACTCAATCTTGTGGGAGTGTTTTGTGTACCATGTTGTGCGTACCGCAGTACTTAAATAGCTGTACCTCGAGATATTTCCTAAACAGCAGGATCAGCGATTTAACGATTACTAGGACCATCTACGGAAGCTAGTTACAGAAGTAGAAGTTGTGCGATTTCCTCCTACTTAGGCATGAGAAGACCATCGAGCCCTCTCACCATACCACACCAACACGCCCATGTTGAACTGAAGTGATGAGAGGGCACGATGCGATCGTACCACACACCAAAGATTGTGCAAGTAACGCACCACCGATGAACGGAGGTCGCATTCCTCCTCGTCATCGCAAGACGCAAGACGCAGCTCAAGGACGCACAGCAAACGGCTATCCCATCCCGGCTCTTCAACGACGACGGGTCGCTGGTACACGCAGCCTGTGCAGAGGCTCTTCGACGACTCGGCGTCGGGATTCGCAGCCCAAGGACGCACGGCAAACGGCCATCCCATCCATAGCTCTTCAACGACACGCGTCGTTGGCAAACGCAGCCCAAGGAGGCACAGCCAACGGCTGTCCCATCCTGGCTCTTCAACGACGACGAGTCGCTGGTACACGCAGCCTATACGGAGGCTCTTCGACGACACGGCGCTGGAATTCGCAGGTTCTTCGACGACTCGGCGTCGGGATTCGCAGCCCAAGGATGCACGGCAAACGGCCATCGCATCCCGGCTCTTCAACGACGGCGGGTGGCTGGTACACGCAGCCTTTGCAGAGACTCTTCGCGACAGGCCGCCAGTAAACGCAGCCTATGCAGAAGCTCTTCGACGACACGGCGTCGGCAACGGAATGGCGGGCCCCAAGTTGCTGCCATAGGGAGACTTCCACTAGAAGGAGACCCAAATAAGGTCATCGACGACGCAAGTGACCGAGTCACTTGTTGGTGCAAAGATACGAGGGTGGACGAGTGCGAAGAAGAGGAAGAGGGAGCTGGCGCGCGTTATATGTGCCACGTGGCACGCGTACTGGGATTGGCGCTGGTAGTAGTGCATGGGCTGAGGTGCACGACTATGGAAGAGTGTCACCGTGACGGTATAGTACTCGCACTTGTGATAGTATTTGTGTCGAGATGAAGAGAGCTAGATGTGATAACTATCAAAGCAGAGCAGATTTATAAGATAAAACGTGGAAAGCACAATGGCAGATATAAGCGATGAGGAAATCCGAAGTATTCAACTTGAACGAAATCACATGAAGCGACATACATGCAAGTTATAGCAAACAACACAGATCCAGACAGTGTAAATCCAGAGACACATTCCAAGCCTACAAAGGCAGATACAGCATCAGCGTCGTTTCATCCTAGCAGTGACCGACATAGCGGGCAGCCCTTCGCCATCAACCTTCACAACCACCACCTCCTTTGCAACCCCCTTCAACAAATCAGCATACTCCACCACAGTCCTATCCTCCACAGGCACGCCCGCCTCCTCATACCCAACATCAACTCTCAAATACTCCAACGGCGTCCCCTCACCACAATCAGGATAATAACACGCCCTATGAGAGTTCAGAACGTCCTTCAAAATCCTCACAAACTTGTACGACCGCGCCCTCTTCCTCACACTCGCATGTTCCTCCAGCTCCGGCCCATACGACCTCCGCTCGCTCGCCAACGAATCCTGACTACCCTCCCACCCATTCATCCTACAATACCCCTCCCAATCCAGCCCCCACTCAAACGTCAGCATCTCAAACACAAAACCGGCACACCAAGGATCCCCAGTCGGCTGGAGCAGCGACAGCTCTCTCAAATGAGGGAACACAGGCATGCGCCCTGCCACCTCCTCGTCGAGCCCTAGCACCCAGCGCGGCATCCCGCTGACGGATTTGTACGCGCTGAGGTGCGCGACGAGGGGCATGACGGCCATGTTGGCTGCCTGTACGACTTGTGCGGCGGAGCAGAATTGGAAGATTGGGCGCCAGAGAGAGTGGCACATGTATATGCTGGACGCCGTGGTTTGGAGTATTGTGCCGTGCTGGAATGCGCCGGTTAGGGAGAGGGAGTGTAGGGAGGAGAGGGGGAGGGCGCGGAGGAGGGTGAGGAGGGGTTCTTGGTTGTGGCCTCTCACAGTCATGTCGCCTACGCTGACAGACATGGCTAACACCTCCCGGAATGTCGTAGAACTGCCTTTGCTTGGTAGATGGGTAGAGGAATTTGGGAGGGCTACGCGGACGGTAGAGCGCAAGTCTTCCATATCGATGCCCAGGGCACCGATGGGCAGCCCGAATTGTTGGACGTAGAGAGTGGCGTAGTCGACTAGGGAGGCGTATTGCGCGAGAGCGAGTTCACCGCGCGGTTCTACGTTGATGTCAATAGTGAGATGTTCGAGGTGCGGCATGTCGAGCGCGTTGAGGAACGAGAGGCAGAGATCGCTGTCTTCGTGTGAGATTGCGAGATTGCGAAGACGTGGCATCGGGATTTTGGGTGACACTTGACCGTCCGTGGTAGTCGTTGTCAATGGGGAATCCGGTAGGGTATTCTGTAGGATGAGCGTTTCGAGCAGTGGAAGACCGCGTAGACATCTCCGAAACTCGTCTGTGGAGGGGGCAAAGGCCACCTCGAGTTGTGTGATCCGCTCGTCGGCCGGTAGTCCGTCCCACGCCAGCTCTACGTGCTCCATGACTACTGGATCTGATCTTGTGGCCCTATAAATTGTACGTCTGACCTCGAGATGCGTAAGGGTGGGAAGGTTGAGTGTCGCCCAAGGCAGATAGAAATCGCGGAAGACCAGTCGAGTGAGTTGAGGTGGGAGCTCCGAGGCAAACCACGGTGTTGGGATAACATAACAGTAGCCTGGTGTGTCTAATACGCCGATGTCGAGCTCTTCTAGCAGCGGTGCAGGCCTCGTGAACAACGGCCGAAGCACATCTAACGTGCCGCGCGTGAAATCGCCCTGCACCGAGCGAAGCCTTGACAGATGTTCAGGCGTCCGCACCAGAATCCTACAAATCTCCAGGTGTTCGTGGTATCGTTGGAGATTTGATTTGTCTCCCTGCGGGAGCGGATGCAAGACGAGCGAGAGGGGAACACTGCCTGAGCGTCGCATCCACTCCGAGAACCAACGCGCATTGCCGGGGTTGCAGACTAGCTCGCTCCAGAGTTCGCTGTATCCCAGGGCGACGTAGCGAAGTTGTTGGCAGACGTGCGTGATGTACACCCAGCCGAGGTCTACGCCAGCTCGATCGGAGCCTTTGGTCGTGTAGGATGCGGAGAAGGGGTAGAGGGTGCGGAGGTACATGAGTATCTGGCCGAGGATTTCGGGGGACAGCTTGAGGATGGGCCGAGAGGCGTTGTGGCCTGCTGCTTCTTCTGGTGTCATAGGCGGGGGCGGGGGTTGTGGTGTAGTGTCATTATCACGGGCACCATTGGTAGTGCTGCAATGCCTTAACTTCGAACCTAACCTTCGGATTTTTATGCATTTCCTGTGAGAAGGTAAACATACCAGAGTGAGCATTAATTCCCAGTGTTGTTTCTCGAATCTGTGATAGTACACACCTAGTAATGTATGCCCGCAGAGTGCGAACATTGAACTTGGGCATCTGAGCGAGGTTCTCGTCCTAGTGAACGAGTGGCCTCCTTGAAAGTTGAAGAAGACAAAAGACATGGCCGCCAGACCGACGCGGTCACGTACCTAGTACAAGGTCACAAATATCAATACCTTCGGTTACTTCCGGTCGCACCGTGCCTGGCTCCGCGAGTGCACCGTCATCGGGTTTGAGCACAGGGCATTTGTCCGCAGATGATGTTGAAAGACGTGCATTGTGAACGCGTGAACGTTTGGACTTGCAAAGCGCATATAACCAGCTATATCGCCAGCGCACACTCACGTAAGCGTTCAGCACTCCAAAGTTCTAATACTCCATCTTCGCAGCCGATGCCTCTATGACTCTAGCCGCTGCAACATGTTGCTCAGCGTGTTGGACGCGTCGTAACCGTGACTTGGTTGTCTACGGTCAAATGCAACGTCAAGAGGCGAGATTTCAGAATTATGGACTGAAGTAGGTCAGTGTAACGCAGCAGGGCACCCATCAAAGAGAATGATAGAGCGGGGGAGCCAGAATACGTGTTTGTCGGTCGCAGAGCACTGAGAGCAGTCGGGTTCGAGACTACATCCGAGTCTCTGGCCATGGAGATCTCTGGTGAACGCGAGATGGCCTGCCCTAAACACGAAGCGCCCTCCCACTTGTCGCGTCCGGTCCATCCCTTACCACCATGATCGCTTCGACAAATACTTTTCTGCCTAAGCACTTCCAACTCAACAGCTCAAACATTCAAATATTCACGCGTTTACGTCTCTCAACACCTTCTGCAACATGCAATGTGCTCGAACCTCTGTCGATGATAGTGCAGTCACAGAGCCAGGCACGGTATGACCGGAAGTAACCGAGACTATTGTGACCATGTACTAGGTACGTGACCGTGTCGGTCTGGCGGCCAAGCGACCAATCTTTTGTGTTCTTAAACTTTGAAGGAGGTCACTCGTTCGCGAGGACTCGATCGACCCTCGCGAAGATGCCCAAATTCAATGTTCGCTCACTGCGGGCGTACATTACTAGGTGTGTATCGAGAAACAACCCTAGTATTAATGCTTACTCAGATGTATCTACTCTCGCGTAGGCAATTTCGAAAACTAGGTTCGAAGTTAAAGCATAACGCCACTACCGACGATGTCTCTGAGGATGCCACTACACCAGAACCCCCACTCCCGCCTCTAACACCGGAAGAAGCAGCGAGCCACAACGCGTGCCAGCCCCTCCTCAAGCTATCCCCCGAAATCCTCGGCCAGATACTCATGCACCTCCGCACTCTCTACCCGTTCTCCGCATCCTACACGACCAAAGGCTCATCTCGTGCCGGCGTAGAACTCGGCTGGGTACACATCACACACGTCTGCCAACAACTTCGCTACGTCGCGCTCGGGTACAGCGAACTCTGGAGCGAGCTAGTCTGCAACCCTGGCAATGCGCGTTGGTTCGCGGAGTGGCTTGGACGTTCGGGCAGTGTGCCCCTCTCGCTTGTCTTGCATCCACTCCCGCAGGGAGACAACTCAAATATCGAACGGTACCATGAGCACCTGGAGATTTGTGGGATTCTGGTGCGGACACCTGAGCTTCTGTCGAGGCTTCGCTCGGTGCGGGGTGATTTCACGCGCGGCACGCTGGATGTGCTGAAGCTGCTATTCACGAGGTCTGCACCGCTGCTTGAAGAGCTCGACGTCGGTGTATTAGACACACCAAACTGCTATTATGTTATCCCGACACCGTGGTTCGCTGAGGAACCGCCACCTCACCTTACTCGACTAACCCTCCGCGATTTCTATCTGCCTTGGTCGATATTCAACCTCCCCACTCTGACGCATCTTGAGGTCAGACGCACAGTGCATAGGCCCAGAAGATCAGATCCACCGGTTGTAGAGCACGCAGAGCTGGCGTGGGACGTACCGGACGACGAGCGGGCCACACAACTCGAAGCATCTTTTCCCCCTTCCACAGACGACTTCCGAAAGTGTCTACTTAGTCTCCCCTTGCTCGAAACGCTCACCTTACAGAACACCCTACCCGAGCTCCCACTAACAACCACTTCCACGGACGACCCCAAACTCCCTCTACCCCATCTTCGCAAACTAGCAATCTCACACCACTCCAGCACTCTCGTCCTCTCCTTCCTCCACGCGCTCGACACACCGTACCTGCACCACCTCACCATCGACATCAACGCCGAACCGCACCTCGCGCAGTACACCTCTCTAATCACCTACGCCGCATCCTACGTCCAACAATTCGGGTTGCCCATCAGTGCGCTAGGCATAGACATGGAAGACCTCCGCTCCACCGTGCGCGTAGCTCTCCCCCAGGACCCCACCTACACCAGCGAGCCAACATTCACCGAGGTACTCGTCATGTCTTCCAGCGTAACCGACACCCTCGTGCGAGACCACGCCCTCCAACTCGAAGAACCCCTGCTCGCCCTCCTGCACGCCCTGCCCCTCTCCTCATTACACTCCCTCGCACTAAACGGCGCCTACGACCATAAGACGATGTATCGCACCATGGCCGCACGCACGTACATGTCCCACTCCCTCTGGCGTCCCGTATTCGCTATGTGCGCGTCCGCGCAAGTTGTACAGGCGGCGAATATGGGTGTTATGCCTCTTGTGCCGTTGTTGAGCGCGTATAGGAGCGTGTGTGGGATGGTGAGTTGGGTGAAGGAGCTTGATGAGGAGATAGAGGAGGAGGAGGGAGAGGAGAGGGAGCCGGTTTTCCCGGGACTGAGGGAGCTGTGGTTGTTACAGTCGAATGGGGATCCGTGGTGTGCGGGTTATGTGTTCGAGATGTTGACGTCTGAGTGGGGGGTGCAGTGGGGGGTGAGGAGTGGGGATCGGGCGGATAGTCAAGCTAGTCAAGATTCACTCGCAAGCGAGCGGAGGCCGTATGGCCCGGACTGGGAGGAACATAAGGCACATGCTACGAGGTCGAAGTCGTACAAGTTCATGAGACTTTTGAACGACTGTCTCCTTTCTCACAAGAACTATTACCATCCTACCCATGACAACAACAACAATATTAACGGAAGGCCGACACTGGAGTATTTGAGGGTGGATATCGGGTATGAGGAGGAGGGTAGGACTGTGGTGGAGTATGCTGGTTTGTTGAGGGGCGTTGCGCAGGAGGTGGTTGTTGTGAAGGTTGATGAGGAGGGGAGGCCGGCGATGTCTGTTACTGCTAGGATGAAACGACGGTGATGGTGTACCCGAGTACTAAGCTCGGAGAGTGTCACTAGATTTACGCTGTTATTTACTATAATTTACATGTCGCTTCATGTAATTTCGTTCCAGTCGAATCTATCATTGCTATCCATGTTTGTTTTGTACAATTGCTTTCCTTTGATAATCATACACCCAGTTCTCTACGATTCATCTCGACACAAATACTGCCCCAAACACGGACGAGTACCATACAATCTTCCAAACTCGTGCACCTCACCCGAACCACTACCTCCAGCGCTAGACCCACGTGGCACATACATATACCGCGCGCCACTGGCAGCTCCCTCTTCCTTCCGTCTCTCCTTCACTCATCCACCTTCATTTTTTGTACCAACAAGTGATTCGTCACTCTCGTCCTCAGTGGGGGTCGCCTGTCACTGCCTTGTATGGAGTGATTTCAACTGAGGGGCCCGCGAAATCCGACGTCGAAGGCTGCGAATCCCGACGCCGTTTCGTCGAAGAACCTGCAAATTGTGTCGTCGAAGAGCCTGCTTCTGCTATAGGCTGCGTCTACCAGCAACTCGTCGTTGCTGAAGAGCCCAGATGGGACAGCCGTTTGCTGTGTCCGCGGGCTGCGAATCCCGACGCCGAGTCGTCGAAGAGCCTCCGCGTAGGCTGCGTGCGCCGTCCACCAGCGACTCATCGTCGTTGAAGAGCCATGGACGGGACGGCCCTTTGGCTGTGTGTTCTTGGGCTGCGTGTGCCGACGCCGTGTCGTCGAAGAGCCTCCGTTATAGGCTGCGTGTACCGACGCCGAGTCGTTGAAGAGCCGGGATGGGATGGTTCGTTGGCTGTGCGTCCGTGGGTTGCAAATCCCGATGCCGTGTCGTCGAAGAGCCTTTGCATAGGCTGCGTGTACCGACGCCGAGTCGTCGAAGAGCCTCCGCTATAGGCTGCGTATACCAACGGCTTGGTGTTGTTGAAGAGTCCTTGGATGGGATGGCGCTTTGGCTGTGCATCCTTGGGCTGCGTTCTGCGTCTTGCGATGATGAGAAGTGAAACCTCCTGTATGGGTGGTGCGTTACTTGCACAATTTTTTTTGGCGTGCGGCACGATGCAATTGTGCCCTTTCATCACTCCATTCCAACACGGGAGTGTTGACGTGGTGTGGTGAGAGGGCGCGGTAGTCTGTTATACTATAAGATAAATATGTGCGGCAAAATCCTGAGAAAGATGCTCCGCAGGTATGTCGCACACACTACTCTATTTCATCAAACCATTCTTAAACATCGTGGATTAGGCTTTGTCTCTGCTCTTTGACGCTACTCCACTTCTTCGCGGGCATAGGCTGCGGATCACAAAGGATCGAGCACTACCTATCTTCTATCAAAAGCAAGGACCTTCGTGTCACCGTCGCGTCTGCTTAGTAGGCAGCGCGCAAATCTGCCCTTGCTATACCAGCATCTACTAGAGTCAAAGCATCTCGACCTCAGATTGGAGAGGCCATGAAAGGCCGAGTCGCCGCCCATCTATGAATATCACCCTTAAATCGCAAGGTTCGGCAAGTGACAGCGGGTATACAGGAGTGTGTATCATCTCAGTATGAGCGGTCTTGCGGGCGCAAAGCGAGGCATGCCATGTCCGAGTTCATCGTATGATTGCTAAAACGATAAGAAGTGAGTGAAGTCGATACACTGGCTATGCAAGATTTACTCACGATGAAACAGCCCAACTCCTTCACGGTGGTGCGGTGAGAGGGCTCGGTAGTCACAAGGTAGCTATATGCTGCGAACACTTGGGAAAGCTGTTCCGCGGGTGCGTCGCTTACACTCTAGACATCATATCCTTACTTACTAGATGTCGCCTGCAGACGGGTTCGAGTCTGCCTCTGATCTTTGACGCTACTACACTTCTTCACGGACCTAGGTCGCGGATAATAAAGGATCGTGCACTACCTATCTCTCAAAAACAAAGACCTCTGAGTCACTGTTGCGTCTGCGTTGTAAGCAGCGGGCAAATCTGCCCTTGCTATACTGGCGTATACTCAAGGTTCTCCAAGTGATAGCAAGTATAGCAGCGTGGATTGTTCCGGTACAGTGGGCGGTCTCATGGGCGCAAGGCGAAGCGTGTCACGCCTGAGTTCATCCTATGATTACTAAAACGATAGGAAGTGACTCAAGTGAGTGAAATCGTTACGTGGTGGGCTCACGATGGAAACTGACTAACTCCTTTACCCCTGTTTTACACAGGATAGATCCCATATCATCCGTCTAATCCCGTCGATCCTGCAGAATGATCGTCTCTTCATATCGTAATGCACGGGGGCAGACGGCACCGCTCAGATGGATCTAGAAATATGCTTTCCAGAAAGGGAGATGACTAGTCCCCGAATGGAGGCGGTATATAGTCGCACCGTGTCTTCGATGTCCT
>JAXQGX010000609.1:0-13065 GCA_037040455.1 Irpex sp. P115-07
GACCGACTCAGTGGTACGAGACGCGGACGTCATTGCCGTAAGCCTTCTTCCTGTCTCTCGGCCGCCGTCGCGCTGACTTTCCCATCAGATATTCAAGTCACTACACACCGCCTACCGACGCTCCATCGCGAACCCCTTCCTGCGGCTCACTGCCCCCGTAGATAGCGGCACAGACCACGCTATCCTCGTAAACGCAGGTCACTCGCAGTGGAAGGCCTTCAAACGGCGTGTAGACGAGGTCGGCAGAGCCGCAGGCGCGACCGTTGCCGTCGCCAGCGGTTAACGACTTCTCTTCTCGGGCCTTTGCATGCAGAAGCTGAGGTCGTGTAAGCAGATGAATGGTGTGCATGTTCTCCTTTCTTTCTCTGTTATATACACGTGTGACACATGGTCTTTACGCTCGTGGCAGACGTCGGCCTGGTTGCCTCTCTCCAAGTCTGCGGCGAACGCAAGCACTCCCATGCGTGGGCAGGACGCTTTCGGACCGAGATAAACGCATGCGGTGCCTTTCTATTGACTCAGTTCATCATAGGTCGCGATAGCTGGGACAGATACGGGGCATACACTCTACGCGAGACGTTTTCACTTTTCCACTTCTATGTATTCTACTCGATTGCAGAAGGCAACTTAGCGCTTTTAACGCACCTGCTGCTAGTGGCTGTCAGCGAAACCTACACCTACACGGAAGTGCAAGTGGAGTGAGAGTCAGGGTTGCATACGCAAAGAGGCCCGCTACCGGTGCTACATTTAGGGTATCTTTGGAACTCGAATATGGTGCTTCAAATGACAGCGAAAAATAACATATCGTCACTACGCCAGCTTCACGTACGTACAGCTTCATGCGACTCCAAGTCATCGAGAGGAGTTCTGCGCACATGAGTGTTCAAGCTAAATAAACATCTCTCGCTTAAGACTGGCTCTCCTCGTCTAAGTCTCCTTCCTCAATACTCATATTTGAGCCACCGGAAAAAGATCGCTGTGGGGGAACGAATACAAACTCTGAAAGACCGTAGAACTGGTCTTTGGTCTTCTCATTGCGATCTGCCCAACCTGCTAGCTCTCCAACGGCCATCTCGAAAAGCGCGAGTATGCGGGCATGAGAGTTGAGATCTTCGCCCTCCACGTCCGACGTCGGGGACTTGAAGAAGTCAGAGAGCCTACGATTCGAAGCGAATGGAGATGTTGGAAAAAATCTTGGATCGTGAGATATTCCTGAATATTCTCTTTTCAGCAACTTGATGTCGAGTTGCATGTAGTGCTTCTGCAGCAATTCGTAGAGACGCTTGACAAGATTCACCAAGGCCGGAGAGACTAGGCCGACAGCGAAATCCCAGTTCAGTTCACCTTGCCGCGCGTATAGCATCTTATGTTCTCCCCCAACAGTGTAGCCACTCTGAGGGTCCTTGATATGGGTGTCGTAGTGTTGATGAACGTAGTTGCTGAGCGGTTGGTTGGCGGAATTTGCGCTGTAGAGATCTTCGTCGGAGTCAGGTGATGATGCGCTAATGCCTCGGAGGGTCATCGTGTGGACGTGGAAACGAAGGCTGCAGAATGTGATAACATGAATGAACGACTCCAAGTCGTCAGCGAGAGTGTGCGGCTTCAACGGGAGTTGCAGGGATGCTGCAGACATGAAAGCCCACGTGCCCTAGCAAAATAGCGGTCAGTATGCCAGGTGTACTAGTGACTCTCCGAAGTAGTCAGGGTACTCACGGTGCGCGTGTCTTGGGTGGTACGCGAGCTGGTTAATTCGCTGCGGTGCTTGCAAAAGTCCCAGTCGATGAGGATTCCACGGGGCGTTTCCGTCTTCTCACGAGTCTGATCCACAACAGACATGATGTTATTCACGCTGATGTCCCCATGGAGAACCTTGGCTTTCTCCCAAGCCTCCTTATGTGCTGGGCACCATTAATAGAGGATTTCAGGACAAGTTGCGCGTCAGAGACTACGTACCTTTAAGTGCATCGCATACGATAGTAATCAACTCGCCCGAATGAGCGTAAGTATCGAGTGGACGTGCAAGCTCAGACAGTGCGACACGGCAGTGCACAAGCCTGCCCCGCAACGGAGCCCCAGATCCATCGCGTCGTCGGTCAGTGACAGTCCTTTGGGCTCCCCCATCGACATCTCCACCTCCGATAGCAGTTGCAACGTGTGCGACTCCCTCTTCTTGTAGCAGTTTGTGGATATCTAATTCCTTTGGAGTTCTCTGTGAGTCTGTGCGCCAGTAATCCTTCATAAAGCCAAGACGAGGGGTCTTCACATCGACGATGAACATGATGTAGCCTTTCGTACCGCGACCTGTGACAGAGTACGATGCAGTACTATGCTTGCCTATAAAGTACGCTCTTTCACCCTTGCCGTCAATATCCTTGCATGTGACCTAAGTAATAGCCGTCAGTGTCAAGTGAGGGACATGTCTCAAATTGTGGCCGCCTACGCACCTTGTAGATTGGATAGATCATGCGTGTCTCGGGATCAAGGATCTTCTCTGCACATTCGCGAGCGTATTCGTTCACATGGAAAATCGTGGTAAGACGCTGTACCTCTTCCTCAGTGGCGAGTACAGCCGTTGTGTCATAACCAAGCTCCGATTGGGACATGAGCGCGAGGCGGAAGACGAAGTTGAGTAGTTTTCCGGGCTCCTCGGCGAAATCAAAGGGCTTGGAGACGATGCATCCAGCCCGGTCCCAGCGAGTAATGCGTGCCTTCGTCTGACAGATGGAGAGTAGAAATACGAAGGTTCGGTGCTGATGAACCATGATTTCACTAACGTACTTCGCAATCTGAGTTTGCGCCTCGCGCCCCTTGCGAGAGTTCCTAAGAAGTCCCTGCCCTTCTTCGAAATGGAAGGCGGAAGACTCGGCAGTGTACTTCGCCTCGATTGGCATCGTCATCCGTGTCCATGCTCGGCGCGCTGTGGCCTCCATGTCACGAGTATAGCCCAGTGTCGCTAGTGCATCATTGGTATCCGGATACATCGCAAGGTCCGGCTTTATTTCATCCTTCAATGTCTCAGGCCACGCCGAGGTGTCCTTGAACACATATCCATGAGCGTCATGGTGAAAGACCTTTGCAGCATTAACTCCAGCTGCAAGGCCAGCGCACTAGTAGCCACACATAGAGGTGAGTACGGTCATATTGACAGAACACTACTTGATCTTACGAGTAGCTCGTGCATCTCAGCCTGCTTGGTGGTGTTACCAGGGGCGGCAAAATTTGCTTGTCGAGAGGCATTAGCAAGATGTGTTGCTGATAAGGTAGGAGTACCGCCATAGGCAGCAGCTGTCACCAGAGACGACATAAATCTGTTGTATTCTTCTTCGCGGTAAAAGGGAGCCATCTTGTGCGAGTACGCAACCTCCGATGCCCTTTCAAGTTGGATCTTGTAGCGAAGTTGATGGGTGCCAGTGGCGGCCTCGTCTTGTATCGGGGTTCTCCCAATTGCAAGCCAGCTGGGTTTTCTGACGTTTTCAACGTTCTTTGTTGATCAAAGAACCATTAGTTATGATTAGTATACTTGAACGTGCGGTGTCACAGTATGGCAATACTAGTAGTAACGAAGTTGCTCTAGGTGCACTGCACTGGCGACTCCGAGTCGGAGTCGACCATGCCATTGACTCGGATCAGCGCTTCACTCGGAGTAGGAATGATCAGGCTCTTCGGAGTCGCGTGAACCCGCCTCATATATGTTGGGCAGAAGCTGGACATATGAGCGGTTTGCATTTAGGCTGTGCCAACTTTAAGTCGCGCCTCGAGCCGGAAGTCTTGCAAACGTGAGTCGCCCCACACTAGTGTTGGGTGGAAAATTCAATGTAATTTACGGTTTGTAAATAAAGGTATTGTTTACATGTAATTTACATTATTTACCGACAGCCTTGACCGACCCATGTAAACAAATGTTAATAAATGGCGGGTGTCCGACATGCTAGGAAACTGCAAGGCGGGACCAAGCCAACATCCTTCTCTTCGCAAGGGAGAGTGAAGGGATTGTTACCCGGATGACGAAGAAGATGGTGAGGACACCAACGAGACACTGCGGCTACAGCACCGGCGCTTTTAAGTATTTACTGTTTATAACGGCAAACATCGTTTCTTACATTGCTTACCGGCCGGGCAGGTCGGAGCGCCCAAATGTAAACAAATGTTATTAACATTATTTACCGACATCATCAAGGGAGCCGAATTATTTACTTACATTACATGCCCATGGGGAATTTTCTACGCAACACTACCCCACACGATAACGCGAAGGAATAGTAAATCTAGATGTTCAAGTCGCTAACTAAGTACTAATTGCCACTATACTAGTATACTACTGGCAGTATCTACTAGAGCAGTCAGTATACAGACTCAGATTTTACCTGACATGCTCCTTGCATGGCGCAAGAGCCAAAAATATAAGAAGGTCTGTCGTACAAGTGTTGAACGAAAACACGATTCCATATCGAAATACATTATATATCGTTGTAACCTTACTACCAGTAAGTATCATGTGGGCCCCTTGATGCATTCATGGTCCTCAATGCACTATCTCCGCGGACATCGTAACATACTCGTTAGCTACACAACTCTCATCTAAGACTGGATCCCTGCGTCTCCTTCGTCGCTCCTGTGTTCGTCAGTACCCTCCTGAACTGTATGCAAGCTAGTATCGTCCAGACGGAATCTCTTACTACGACTGCCCGCCATACCCTCACTCGACCTCTTCCCAAGTCCAGATGAATGATGGGAGCCTGACGCGCCTTTCGCGCGAAGCGCAACCCACTCCACGAGACCTAGAAATTGGTCTTTGGTCTTGTCTGGTGGACCGTCCCAGTTGGCTGCCTCGTTTGCGGCTCTCGCGAATATGAGCATCATAGGGTCGTGAGAGTTGAGATTCTCAGAGTCACGGTTCGCCTCCTGCGCACTAGGAGCAGGAGCCGAGTCCTTGTCGTCCAAATCATCATCAGGAGGACCCCATGGATCGTCGTCCGGTGAGTCAGAGTATCGCGTTGCATACGCCGCAAGATCAATTTGGTCGTAGTGTTTCTTCAGTAAGACGAACAGGCGACGAACAAGGTGATTCAGCGCCGGGGAAACGGCCCCCCTGCGAAAATTCCAGTCCGGTCGACCGCTACGCGCAAGGTTCAGTTTGTTTCGGCCACCACGAAGTGGGGCTTCAGGGGTCTTCTTCACATGCTCGTTGTAGTGCATGTCAATATACCTCGATAGTTCTTCGTTTGCTTCATTCACGCCGATGAGTGGCTTGTCGGGAGTTAAACTGATGTCGGCGCTGGTCATACTGTGGAAGTGAAAGCGATGGCAGCAATAGGTGATGACATGAATGAATGATTCCAAGTCGTCCGCGAGACTGTTCGGCTTCTTGGGGTACTGTAGCGAGAGAGCTGACATAAATGGCCACGTTCCCTAACAAAAGAGCGGTTAGAATGCCAGCTTCTGACTCAGAGATGGTGAAGGTACTCACGGAACGCGTGTCCTGGGTAGGTTGACTATCCAATTCACTGCGATACTTGCAAAGATCCCAGTCGATGAGAATACCGCGAGGGTGCACTGTCTTTTCGCGGCTTTGATCCACAACAGGCATGATGTTGTTCACGCTGACGTCTCGATGGAGAACCTTCGCTTTCTCCCAGGCCTGTTTGTGTGCTGGTGCGCGTCAGTAGAGCACTTTAGACTAACACGTGAGAGAGTACACACCTTGAAGTGCATGATACACAATGGTGATCAACTCGCCAGAATCAGCGTACGTGTCAAGTAGACGCGCAAGCTCAAGCAGTGCGACACGACAATGTACAAGTCTTCCTTCAATGGTCTTAGATCCCTCCACGCGCCGGTCAGTAACACTTCGTTGGGTTCCCCTGTCGACATCTCCGCCACCGATGGCCGTTGCGACATGTTCAACACCCTTTGCTTTCAATAGTACGTAGATGTCCAATTCCTTTGGGATCCTTAGGAGGTCCGTGCGCCAGTAGTCCTTCATAAAGCCTAGACAGGGGGTCTTCTCGTCAAGGATGAACATGACATAGCCTTTCGTACAGCGGCCCGTCACGGAGTAAGACGCAGTACTATGCTTGCCTATGAAGTACGACCGTTCGCCCTTGTCGTTGACGTTTTTGCATGTGACCTAAGAAGTAATCGTCAGGAGTGGAAATATAGTAAGAGTTGAAACCGCGGACGTGCCTTATAAATTGGATGAAGTATACGCGTCGCGGGATTGAGGATCCCCTCTGCACATTCGCGAGCATACTCGTTCACATGGACCATCTCGGTAAGCTGTTTTACCTCTTGCTCAGTAGCGAGTACAGCCGTTGTGTCGTAACCAAGCTCCGAACGAGACATAAGGGCAAGTCGATAGATGAAGTTGAGCAACTTCGCGGGCTCCTCGACGAAGTCGAAGGGCTTAGAGACGATGCATCCTGCCCGGTCCCAGCGAGTAATGCGTGCCTTCGTTTGACAAATGTAGAGGAGGAATACGAAGGTTCGATGCTGGCGAATCATGAGTTGAGTCACGTAATTCGCAATCTGCGCTTGCGATTCCCGCCCTAGGTCGGAGTCTCGGAGAAGTCCTTGGCCTTCCTCGAAGTAGAAGGCGGATCGATCTGGGTCGTACTTCACCTCAACCGGCATCGTCATCCAGGCCCACGCCACACGTGCCGCATTTGGTTTAGTGGCAGCGTAGGCCTTCATTCCACGAGAATAGGCGAGCCTTGCTTCTTCTGTAGCAGGATACATCGCAAGATCGGGTTTCATGTCGATCCATGACGATTCCTGCCAGTTTGAGGTGTCTTTGATCTCATAGTCTTCAAGTTTGGCGTCAGGGTGTGCTGCCCTTGCGGCGTCGACTCCGGCTGCGAGTACGGAACGCTAGAAGAATTTCAGAGATGAGTATGATCATTATTAACAACATAGTAGACGAAGCATACAATTGGTTCGTACATCTCTGACTCCTCAGTAGCACCACGAAGGGCAGCAAAGTTCGCCTGTCGAGACGCATTGGCAAGCTGTCCCTTGGATAAGGTCGGAGTAGTGTCGTAGGCAGCAACCGTCACGTGGGACGACATAACTTTGTTGTATTCCTCCTCGCGATAAAGTGGTTCCATCTCCTTTTGTACCTTCGCTTGATACCATCTACTCTTGTGATGTAGCCCGAGAGTAGACACCTTCTCTCGTATCGGGGTTCCCTTGACAGCTTCTAGGATCACCCGCTTCGTCTCTTCCTTATTCTTAGAGGGCGTCAATGGTCGCTGAGCGAGAGTATCCTGCCCAACTTCTGTGCCGGTGGTCGATCCATGTGGCGAGGGTGGTGCAGAAGTTGGAGACGGCGGAGGATAGTCAGGAATGTCAGGCGGAGACAACATGATGAGGGAGTTGGTGAACATACCTCTGGCAAGGTCCAGGGTTTAAGTATGTCGACCGTTGTGGCAGTACCAACACGGAATTACTAAGGGTCCTACGTGAGCGTGCGTGGCCGCTGTGCGACTATTCTGATGGGATGATTCGGATAAACTACATCGATGAGATGTACAGCACACGACATACAATGAGAACAATGGACTTACAAATTTATTTTCAGGGTCCGAACACACTAACGGGATTGCGATATTCTGAATCCAACTATACACGTGTAGAGGGCGGTGTAGATGCTACGACGGCCTCAGCAGGATAAAATTGAGGTCTAAAACATATCAGCGTACCGAAAATTGTATCAGTCTGTCTTCCTAACGTACAGTTCAAACCTTTGGCCGCTGCGCTCGCGGTATTGCTTGGTGGCCAGGCTGCGCCACCGTGACAGGAAGTTGCAAGTTGAACGTTGAACACCAGTCACGCGTCACGGGCCGGCTGAGCCTATCTCGATCTACTCAGATCTCATCCATATCGCCGGTTCCAGACGTACCAAAAAGGCAGTTTCTGTACTGACTCAACCCCAACTTCGACCAAATTGGGCACCATTCGCATGCTCGCCATGAGGTTGAGATGTATCACGGCGAGTCGTTTGTCCAATGATACCACTATCGTTCCTGTACTTGCTCATATATTGCAGGCCCCACCTCAAGGCCTCAACGCTCAACTGCCACGGCCGCGGTGGTAGTTTGATCTAGGCTTATGTCGCGTTCAACTTATGTCTGACTTCTAAGGCCGTCAAATAATCACATCACATCGAGATAAATACGGGTAATCATCTCCCCGCAGAGCTCGCTTCAAATCGCTTTGCCTGTGCTTCATGACTCGGAGAAGACTTGGATCTGAGGTTAGTGACCACACATGGCCAGCAGTCGCCACAGAAAGCGATGCGATGTTGTGTTCTTCCTTAGCACTGGCTCATCAGGTTCTATACGGGGCTCAAATATCGGTGCATCAAGGAAAACGCAAGGCAGACCCTGATATCTAGTTATTTCATCCGAATCAATCATATCGACAGACAAGGGCTACAAACAACTCCTCGGAATATCACAATCATACAGCCACCCATCCTACCGGGTTGAGACGTATCGATTCCATTGTTCCCAATATAGGACAGTGACCTGCAAAATCACAGGCCTAGCATCGCCTCGGCCAACGCATCCAACCCTTCTCCTGTCTCTCGCGCCATCACACGCGTGATACCATCTTCATCGGTAGCAGCGACGTAGCCGACAGTTGTCCGTGCTCTTCTCATCAGTTCTCCTGGTAGGGCGTACACCACCCTCGTTGAGACACCTGAGTCGTTGAGCTGAGAGGCGAACGCGCGTGTCAGCAGCGAAAGAAGATGGAGCGCAGATCTTCTGAGGATAGGGACCTTCGAGTCCCTTGTCGTAGGCTTGAAGTCCACAGAGTCGACCTTGGGAGCTTTCTGAGCGGTGGAATCCGTTGGATTTTCAGCTCCATCTTCTGCTGTGGAAGGGGCCGACGAAGAAGGTTCGGTAGGTTTCCGCTGGGTACTTTGGTGGGCTTGTACGGACTCGAGCTGCAACAAGTCGATCATCGCGGAGAACAGATCCGCCGCCCACGGTAAGATGGCCAACGGGCTCGTGTTCGTGCACTGAGCCAGCAACGCGAGCGACGAAGTTCGCAACGCAGTAGGCAGATGCGAAGAACGCATAACAGCGACCAACGGCGGGGCTATCTCGTCAACTTGATGACAGTGATTTCAGCGTTGATATCCTCGTGCGACGGCCGAGTAGATCACTCACTGTACTTTGGCAAAGTCTCGCCACATCTCCTCACAACCTGTCCCAGGGCCTCACCAATCCGCGTCCGCGTGTCCACATCTTGTTTCGTCAACGCTGAGGCACCTATACCATCCAGCCCCTTCGCGTACATCTCGACCAACCCTTTCAGCACCTCCTTCCCGAAGCCATCAACCATAGCAGCTAAACCTTGTACCGCGTTCAGGAATATGTACGAGTCATCATCTTGCAGAGATTGCAGGAAAATCGACAGAATGCCAGGTATCAAGGCGCGGTCCACCGTAGGCTCTGAGATAATGCCTCCTGGCTTAGTAGGCTGGCGAGACGAGACGAGTTGCCTCAACAACAGCAGCCCGTGCGCGCGAACTGGAAGAAGAGGATCTTGAAGGAGTTTTAGAGCCTTTTGGTAGGTATCAGTTGGACTCTCTTCGTCTGCAGACTTTGGCTTTGAGGAAGACGACGCTGCAGAAGATGAAGCCAATCGAGCAACGAGGACCATAAGGGCTTCTCGGGTTAGGGTTTTGAGAGCCTCCGACGTTGTATCAGCTCGAGCTAATTTGTCTAGGAGAGTGAAGATCTCGTCCAGGATGGGAGCGTTCTCCGTTGACAATTCAGGGTTTGCTAGATAAAATGCATCAGAGGAGGAAGAAATGGCGTAAAGATGAGGTGCCTTACCTTCCAACACTGACAACAGGAGGTTAATCGCGGTAGATGTCATGTCTTCGCCACCCGTCGTAGGACCATCACCACCATCTTCATCGTCGCTATCTTCATCATCCGACATCGTGTCTTCATCTTCATCTTCTTCAACTATGCGCAGATCATCAAGTCCCAGGCCGCCTCTTGATGTCTTGGCAGATCGAGTATTATCTTTCTGCTTCTGAGGTGGTGGCTCAAGAGCGTGCTTGATAAACGACAAGATTTGATCTGGCTTCTTCAAGATATTCACGGATGCATCCCCACTAGACAGTTGGCTCTGGATCTGCACTACAAGTTGCAAGTACAACAGGGTCCTATTAATTTGATGTCAGTAGATAGATTGAGATGTTGCTCAAAACGAGTGTACCTGAGCGGGTCCGCATCGCTTGCACCTTCACTCTCTCGATACGCAGCCAACACTCGTACGAAGATCTCCGACGCCATATCAGGTCTATCCAAAGATTTGAGAAAGGCGGCGAAGTGAGCTGGATCAGGTCTCAGATCTAGTATGTTCGCATCGACGTCGAACTCCCCCGACTCCTCTGCCTTTTTGAGATCTTCAGGTGTAAAGAGCGACAGCGAACGACCATTCTCAGAACTACCAAAGGGTGCCAATGTCATTAAGCGTCGATCGTTCAAATCTGGAAAGAAACCCATTCACCTTTCGACGCGCTTCACGTTCCCAGCAACATCAACCCGCCACTCCCCACCCTCCCCATCAACAACCAACCACAACGTCGCAACCCCCTCCGCAGCCCCAATCAACCGTCCCCACGTCCCCAACAACCCCTCAAGCGTCGCCTTCAAAGCAGGATCCGCAGACTTGATCTTCTCAAGGCTATGTGACATGGCGTAGATCGCTGGTATGATGGGTGTCATGATCCCGGAGATGAGCGTAGGTGACGGGTCGGTGTTGGCGAGGAAGGTTTGGAGGATGTCGAGGGTGTCTGTTGGGGTGAAGTGAGGTTTGGAATCGGAGAAGGTGGTGGTGTCTGAAGGGAGGGTGTGTTCGAGTGGGGATTGGAGGAAGGGCTTTTGGAGGAGGGGGAGAACGATGCGGGAGGCTTCTGTGTGGTGGGGGTTTGCGTCTGGTGAGAGGAGACGTGATAAGGCGAAGGCGGCTACTCGGCGTTGGATTGTTGGAACGTCGCCCGAGGAGGACAGCAAGGAGAGAAGCTGTGGCAGGACGACTTCGTAATATTCCTGTCGGGCAAGTGTCAGGATTTTCGGCTCTCGATAATCATATTGTGCTTACTTGGGCAGTCATCCCTGATGGAATGGTCTGAAGAACCCGACTCACGCTCTCGAGTTTCTCGAGCGGTGCGTTCTCCTCAGAGACCTCGTCGTCCGGGAACAGCGCAAGCAACAACCCACGAACACCATCGCTCCTCAGCAATTGGCGACTCATAAGATAACTGCACGCCTTCCTTACATACGCCAAAGTATTCGCATCCGCGCGAATAGCACTCAACGCAGTAATACACTTCGACACCGGCAGCCTTGGATGAAGAAAAAGAGATCGAACGTTAGTTCGCGTGCGTACAGCCATAATACTAACATGCTACACACATGTGCATCAGGCGTACCACCACCGGACGGAGCTCGTTGATAGGAGAGACCGACTCACTCGCCAGGGACTTCGGGAGCCAGCCCAATACGAGACAGGGTTTGAGCAGGTCGGAGAGGTGTTTGTCGAGGATGACGGAGGAGAGGATCGTCGCGTTTGGAGGGCCGTGTAGACCCGTTGGTAGGATTATGCGTATTAGACGTAACACTGCGTCTTTGAGATGTTGGAAGTCCTCGGGGACGGTGCTCAGGTCGATGATCTGGACGTCTGCTTTGCGTCGAGCACCTGGTGTTGTGGTTGGTATTGAGGCGCAGACGCGGGATAGCCAGGGCTCGATGGACCATTTGAAGACGAGCGAGAGCAGAGTTCGCATGTATCCCAGGTCTCTTGTACCTAGAAGTTCCTCTTGACCCGTGGAAGTAGATGGCTGCTCTGAATCATGGTTAGATTTTCCAGAGAGATGGAGTTGCACATCTTCCAGGAGCTGAAGAGCTTCACGGGCAGTCTCAACCTGCACGTCTTCTATGTTGTGGAAGGATGAAGTTATATCTTCACGAGCTAGATGTGCGTAATACTGTGATAAACGAGAGCGAAGGACGTCCTCCAGGTTGGAAGCTCCTTCTGAGCGGGAAGAGCCTGCGAGGAGAGCACCTCCTTTAATTAGAGACTTTAGGTGGGCACTCTGCATGGCACCCCAGCGTGATTCTGTCTTTCAGACATTTTATCAGCATTATTAGGAGCCAACTTGCTCGTACACTCACTGATGGGATGAGAGAAAGCTGTGGAATATTGAACTTGCCAAAAGTGATGACGAAGGTAGATTTAATTCGGAGCGCGCGACGGAGATGGATGATGGCGATCGCGTGCCGTTTATCCAATCTTTCTAGATCTCGGTAACAGCTTCTCTAAGATTTGCCTGCTGGCCACAGAAAAGCATCGTTGTTTCGTGCACAACACAAGCACATAAACGGCTCGTGAATTACATACTACATCTCTTTCATGACAGTCTACTGTCACTATTGTATTGCTGTGCATCATGGACAGCGCAAGCATATTGTACATGCTACTTACGCATAGACCTCAGAGGACGCGATCGAAAGTTGAAAAACATGATCATGCGTTCGATAGCATCGGACCTCTCCTAAAAGTCTGACTGCACTCTGCAATGGCCGGTGACTCGGGGTGCCTTACCAAGCCTCGATCATACTAAAATCACTCCTTGAAGCGTACTTGAAGTACCGCGGCAGTCGTGACATGGTCGCAATTGTCGGTCGGAGACGGATGGGTGGATCGCAAGGACTGTGCCCAGGCTCACTCGCTGATGATCGTACGAGACTAGGACTCAGCAGAGATGCAATAGGATGCAATTCGCGCAGTCGGTGGTCTTGGCGCCGTCCGACCCGCTGAAGAGAGTTGCTCTCACGAGCGACGCCGGCCAGAACATCGACCCGCGTCCTACCGGGTGTGTTCGCCGTTGCTGTGAATGGTCTACATGCCAACAGAAGAGACACACATCTGCGGTTTATTGTCGCCTTTGAATGTGCCTAGACTAGGTGGGTACACGGCGGGAGCGGCATGGAGCGGGAGGAGGGCAAAGGGGGGCGTCTGTGGGGACTTGATCTTAGTCAA
>JAXQGX010000610.1:0-13426 GCA_037040455.1 Irpex sp. P115-07
CCTACATCCCTCGTCCGCCAGTTGCGCCTCCCATGCCCGTTATTCCTCCTCTACAACCGACTCACGATCAAGTGAGTGTGTTTGCTGATGTCGACATATCTTGACTTACCTACCTCGTTGTGGAATTAGGTTCCGACTCTGTATGTTGTGAGTACCTTGGCACCTTGGCAGTCTTGTCTCCCAGAAACTTATACCCCCGCAGATTGTTGTATTTGCTGTTGTCATCTTTGCTTTTTGGAATATACCTGGAGCCCGAGTTATCATCAACCCGCTCAAACTCTTCACCATCGGATGGCATGAGCTATGCCATATAATTGCGGTGCGTCGCTCAAACGCCCTTGTATTTGGGAACCAGACTGACACAGGGCTTTGACGTTACTAGGCTATACTAACGGGCGGGAGTGTTGTAAGAGTGTGTATAGACCCAGACCTAGGAGGGGCTACGAATGTGGAGGGAGGTATACCGTTGATCATACTGTCGGCCGGTTACATTGGGTCGTCGCTATTCGGCGGGGTGTTGATCATGGCCGGTTTCGACACCCTGGTCTCCAAGATTATGAGCTTTATCATTGGGATAGGACTACTATGTCCTCTTGTGCAAGTGCGGGATAAACTGTATGTATTCTCAGTCACTATATGCGTGCTACTGACTAAATGCGCCTTAGGACGATACTGTTGACGCTATGCTATGAAGGCCTGCTGGTAGGGTTCTGGTTCATAGACCACGCGTAAGTATCCTGTATACTCTCTTGATTTGGCTTGGCCGACATGCAATTTACAGGCAAGCACTACGATGGTACTGCCTCTTCCTCGGTGTAATGAAGTAAGTCACAGTCTTATAACTGTTTGCATCAAATCCGCTGACCATTACGCGTGCAGTGCCCTATATGTTGTTTGTACGTGTATTTCAGAGCGAGTCCATACAGAATGCTCACTCCATACTAGGGGATATTGCCGACGACAAGTACTTCCGCAAAGCAAACGACTCCGATGCAACACAGTTCTGGGTACTATATCCAAGTATAGGTGCCCATAGTAAGTTTCCGGCTACCTCACATGCCTCACCGATGCTGACAGACGTCGACAGTATGGGCACTTCTCTGGTTAATATTCGAGCTCGGCGTGATCACCGGCTTCGTACTAGTCGGCATCGTCTGCTTCAAGTACGACAGGGACCAGATGTACGCCCAAGCAGGTAAGCCCCTTATATCGTCCGCAGTCAAACACCACCATAACGACCCGTCATTAGCGGAGTTCCTCCCAACATAGCCCCACCACCCGATACTGCACCGGTGCTTTTCACCCCGCACCTAGACAATGACCCGGCACGACTATGAGACGAAACGAATAGACTACGCCCTCACATGACGACCCACGTCCATCGATAATCACGACTGCGAAACCAAAGACTCGCGGCATTGCTGCGATCATATCAAAGACGACGTCAATACTCATTTACGGACTAATACGGAAGTGCTCCAAGTGCTTGTTGCTGGGCTCTCACGCATGTGCTATTATTTTGTGTTATCATTACTTTCTGTTGTGTGTACTTACTTACCCTTCAACGAGATCAACCAGCTTTCGATATCTTCCGTGGAGGGTGTATGAAGAGAATGATGCGACGGGAAGGTAAGCGTACTTACTGACAGTACGGCCCCGTGCCACGCAGCTCGGACGTTTACTCTATTTCTTTCGGCCTACGTCTGAATATTCCAGTCATAGGTTCTTCGTGATATACACATGTAAGTACAAACATACGTCATTACACGCAACAACATCTTCTCTGATATTCAATGTTGGTAGTGAAGCAGGGCGGACCTCATGGCTACCGATCCGCTGACTTGACCCGCGTTTAGGCGCTATAGCTAGATTCCTTCTCGCCATGCTGAACATCTGTTCTCTCATGGTTCTACTAGGACCGGGGCCTGTACTGGAGTGGTGCAGACATTACAGACGGCTTCCATAGCCCACGTTACCTCTGGCCGGCCGGCTGATGTTTGGTAAGTTATGCTGTTCTGTCTGCTACGCGTCATATTCACATGAGCACATCTTAAAGGAGAAGTTCAGATTTAAGCATCAGTGATGTGATGCTTTCTAGAGAGGATAAATAGGCTGATGACCACTGCCCACATGCACAGCAGCACCCCAACTGTCCTCCGACCATTATGCGATCTGTTACCTTCCTGGCCCTATTCGTGTATGCAAACGCTGCATTGGCAGTTGACCTGGGTGTCCCTCTCAGCTGGAGGGTGAGTATGCTGCTATTCTTTTCTTCATGCTCGCCAGTACTGAACGCACGCCCAGGAATTCAGCGACAACAAAACTAAGGCCGAACATATCTCCATTTCCAAAGCCGGAGCCGACCAGATTATACCTCAGCTGGACTCGTCTACAGCCAATTTCAACGGCATAGGCTACTGGCAGTCTGGGAACGTGATCTCGTCGTTAGCGAACCACGACCATTTTGCTGGCACGACGACGTACAAGACTACAGTCCTCAACACGCTGAATACGGCGTTCAGCAAGTATGCGCACTATGACCAGTATGGATATAACGACGACGCATTGTGGTGGGCTACGGCTGCGTATTATGCGTACCGTGCATATGGGGACACTACTGTTCTCAACCACGCGATCGATACGTGGACCCATGTGTCCTCATTGTGAGGTCTCATTCAATCGTTCTCTCGATGATGGCTAATGGGTGGTGTAGTGTTGTTAAGAACGGCCAGGTCAGTGGCGGCAAGTCATTCAGCGTTGCCGCGACCTGCAACGGCAAGACGATGGACGGCGGGGTTTTCTGGCGTCCTACTTCCGACGATACCTCGATCAACTCTGTTACCACCGGGTACGTATATCTCACTGAAACTCTCAAGCAGCTTTCAAGTATTCTGATCTTCTCGTGACGTAGCCTCTACTTGACTCTTTCGGCTTTCTTGGCAACTACAACCTCTGCCAACGCCAACTACGTAAACGCCGCTATCGCATCTTCCAACTGGATCCGCAATCAGAACTTGAACAGCGAGGGCCTTGCCCTCGACACTGTAAATGGAAATGACTGCTCGCGCCCGAACGACTGGCTGTTCACCTATAACCAGGGTAAAGTCATTGAGGGCCTTGCTGTTTTGTACGACGTCACCAAGGATACTCAGTGGTCTGACTGGTAAGTCTGTGCGTACGTTTTATTGCAGATAGCTAAACTCACATGTGGTTTAGGCTGACGTCCCTCGTCAACACTGCTGTCAAGTCGACCCACTGGGAAGGCAGCGACGGTGTTATCACCGAAGGAGCATCTCCCAGCTCAAACAATGACGGTGTTGGCTTCAAATGTACGTTCACCACCATACCTCGCTCTCTTATCAGAGATGTCTTAACATCAGTATTATAGCCGTCTTCATCCGTGCACTCAACGAGGCGTTCGTCCGCACCACGATCAGGGACCTCAACATCCTCATCCACTCGTACGTAGATGTCCAGTACAACGCTCTCCTCGAGCTGGCATCTACCGGGAACAACATCTACTCGTCTGCTTGGCACGGTCCCGCTCAGGGCTTTACGACGTGGGGACAGTTGTCTGCGCTTGACGTGCTTGTTTCTGCCATTAGTGCGAACACTTGATGCTCTATGTCGTAAATGATCAGAAAATGTACAACTATGTTCTGTAAACCGCCTATACCAGGCAGCTGTGGCCCTCTACTGGCACCACTGTTATTCACCTGTGCACTTATCTACGTTCTCGCCTGCGTGACATGCCGCGTATTCATCGAGGGTCTGAACGCATTTCAAAGCCACTGTAGAAGCTCGGCGTTGTCATCATCAAGCAGACAGGTATAGCCAGCCAGCCCAACATCGTCGCAAGTGCTCCTTCCTGCCTGTCCGTGTTCTGGGGAGCGAAGACTCGCAATTACTAGAAAGCAAATTTCATTCATTTTACATTGTTTTCATACATCGTTGTCGACATATGCTTATATAGCTGTGGACTCGTCCGCGTTCAGTATGAGCGTGGTGAAGAACCTGATCATCTCCAGATAGGAGTCGAGGAACATCACTACAATATACTCGCTCAGTATCATCTTTTGTTTTCAGGCCGCGCAGAGAAGCTCACCTTCGTTCACAGTGTGCGCACCCCGCGCGAGCCAACCGCGGTCCCCAGACCAGTTGTGTCCATATCGGAAGATATGCTCGGTCAGCTTCCAGTAGTAACGCGTATCTACAGTTCAATACACATGAGCATTGTGCCTTGTTCAGCACACACTTGCGGGCAGACTAACCTGTGTTCCCAGACATGATTCCTGGGCTGACAATGACGTTGTTATCGCCAGTGATATTTCTCACTGCATTATGTGTGGCCTTAATAGTCCCCGCAATCAACCGGAACGGCTCAGCCTCATCTCCTCGGGAAGGCGTAATGGGAGCGGGTTCAAGCGAAACGCCCCAAGCGTCACTCAGAGTGAGTGTTCCATAGGCAGGAGACGAAGGGTCCGTCAGCTGCTTGCCGAAAGCGGTGATGGAAAGGTTGTATGAGTGAGCCAGAGATTGCAGAGTTGCGGTATCGTGCGCCCAAGCATCCGCAACGGAGCTATCGGTTGCCACTCGGTGGTTGACGACAGCGTACGCTGACTCTGGCAGCGCATTCGTCTTCACGCCTCCATTGATAAGATCGATGGCTTGCGTGGTGCCAACTAGAGCCTTGAACTTTCTGTCCTGGAACAACGTCTTCTCTGCGCGACGCAGGTCCTTGTCGGACTTCTCTGCCTTCACGAGGGCCTTGCGCAATGACTTGGGCATGTCGGCGCCGTAGGCAGCGAGACACTGGGATTTCTGGTACATCGGCGTACCGCGGTTGAGTTTGGCGACTGCGGGGTTGGCCTCGATGTGTACGAGAAGAGCAGAGAGGATACCGATGGTCTATAACACGGCGTAAGCCCCTCGGCTGTTCCTACATGAGGCAGTACTCACTGTGTGTGTAGGTGGAACGCTGGAATGGCCACCAGGGGATGTGACTGAGACGCGGACGTCTGTGTAGCCCTTCTCTGCAGTTCCAACGGTGGCATAGGCTTGCCCGAACTCGATCATATAATCACCTGTTCAGTTAATTTAGCATTCTACACGCAGTAAGACCACAGCATTACTTACCTCCCTCATCAATAACCAAAGCAAACGCATTCTGCCCGAACTTTTGCTCTAGATACTTCGCAAGGTAAGATGCACCCTGTAGTAAGGAACGTGAGCTTTGCTTACACCGTTACTTACTACTATAGCACACTTACGTAGACACCACTAGCTTCCTCGTCGAATCCAAACGAAAGGACAATCTTCCGACTCGGCTTAAAGCCGTTGGCAATGAGGGTTTCGACGGTCGTCCTGTCCCGAGAACATAGATAAGCACATGAAATTGCAGATAGGGAATTCGAGTCACTTACAGGATACTAATCAGCCCGCCCTTATCGTCGGAGGCACCACGACCCCATATCTTTTCGCCTAGGTACGGTCAGAGTAATTCCGATTATCCTCGGAGACACTATTTATGAGACGTACCATCGAATTCACCAGACCATGGAGGGTGCGTCCACTGAGGAATCGTCTCGGGGTTGACAGGAACGACATCTGTGTATGCATGAGTGTGAGGCATCTAGACCACAGGAACTCCGGAAGGCCTGACCTTGATGCGCTGCCAAGAGCAGAGGCTTCAATGACTCATCTGAGCCCTCCCACTCATAGACTAATCCCCAAGTGTTGACCTTTGTCACTTTCAGCGTAGAGTGTCTGCATAAATTGGCGTAAGCCTACAAATGCGTACACTGTAGCTTGCTGTACTCACACGTTAGGAAACGCAGACAGTAGATAGTCATGGAATGGTCCAAACGCTTCCCAGCGAGGATCGACGTCCACCGGTTGCATCTGGTCATAACTCTGCGTGCTGTATTGCCATAGATCAGTAACCTTCAAACATTAACACCACCATTAAGAACGTACGGAATCTGCACCGCCCCGCTGAGCAAGTCAATAGCCTTCTTCTGGAACTCCTTCGTCTCGTAGTTCTTGCCTAGGGACTCCCATAGCTCTGCATTCTTCTCCGGAGAAAGCGGCTTGGGTTGAGGACACAGCTCGTGCTTGAGCTCCTCACTCAAGTCCACCGCGCCATCGGTGAAGCTGTGGAAGCAGCCGTACTTGTACAAAGCAACAGCCAAGAGCAGCAGCGGCACCAAGTGCAGCTTCTTAATGACATTCGAGCGTCGCTTGACCTCCGACGTCGTTGTAGGCAGTAGGGTGCCCTTCTCAGCGAGGTTCTTCGACATCCTGGGCGACGTCGAGCTCGAGGTTGTGGTCGAGGTGTAAGAGCAAGTCGTTCGGCGGGGCACTCAATGCTTATATTATTGAGGACCCTGACTTTCGTCACTGGTTCTCACGAGCCGCCGGCCGAGCACATGGGTTATCTCATCAACATGGTTAGATTGGAGACGGAAACGTCGCGGGACAAGACAAACGGGCAGGATATCGGCTGGGCCTGGGCTATGCATATTTATGACTGCGAAAGTAAGTATACAAGAGATTCAAAAGTGGGCTCAGGAAGAGCATCGGAGTACTGGCAAGCATTGAACATAGCACCTCGCTTTCGTTCATGGCCAACGTCAAGCACCTGAACCTCAAAACAGTAGAGTTACCTCGCGAAGTTGAATGCTGCAAATGTTCTTGGTCTGGCCACCGAAGAATATTTATTGCTCCTACGCTATCAAAACAAGGATAGCCTTCGGCACAGATGGGGTGAGGGTGAGTATAACTTCTTCGGTTGGCTCATGGCAAGAATGACCGCTGTGTGACAACGTGGACCGGATTTCGCGGACAGTGATGTGCGCTGAATAGGGTGGCGGAGAGCTCTCTGTCTCGGCGGTAACTGCGTTTCCGGAACTTCATGAGGAGCCATCGGCTGGAAAGACGGTATTGGCAGAGAACGCGTACTTGAACGAGCTTGTCGTGTCAAGGCACCTCACGGCCAGCCCTTTTGTCCGCCTTTCGCTGCTCCATCTGTGATACATGTAAGATACAAGGGTTAGTGCATGCACAACGGCACACAGACGTAGCCCACGTACCCATGACTTCTTACAATCCCTATACGCCTGGAAGAAGTCCGTGCACTTATCCCTATCATAGTCAAACCTATCCAAGCACTTGTACGACGCCTTCGCAGCCTCCTCGCACGGACTACGTCTTCCCATTAGTTGAAAGTTCACAAGGCCAAGCACGAAATTGCTCGACGTACTCTACGAACTTGCTCGTTGGTCGACCCTTGTAGCCAGCCGCAGTTATCGTTGGCACGCTTGCTTATGTATATGGAAGGATCAGATATGGCTTACTTTGAACTTGTCCTGGTATGGCTTGGGTTCTACATTGTCGAGAGGGTTGGGCAACCGACTGTCTGACGACATGTCGTGGCTGGAGGAAGCAAGTTATGGTTGGCGCAAGCGCTCGTCTGACGTACGGGTCAAATGAAGGGATCTATTGCACTGACTCTCAGATAGAGCAGAAATTCATGATTGTAAGGACTGACGCAGTCGTTTATGGCTGCCTGATATCGTAAATACATCATAAGAGTATTAACAGCGATCGATAATGTACACATTGTAGGGGGTTTCATTCGTTCACGAGTCGAGCGGTCATTGGAGTAGTTGAGCGGTGGGTTCCAGAATTTGCGGATCGTAAGCGGAGGGAGAGAGTAATGCGCGAAAGAGGTGTATATTAGATTATGTTTAATGGGCGAGCTAGTTGCGTTTGGCTCGCCGTATTAGGGCTGCTGCGAGCAGTGCGCTCACAGCTGCTACTCCTCCCACCATCGCCATTCCAATGTATCCATCTGGAGGGTATCGTGAGCTAGTGTTTACAAGGGGAGAGGAACAGAGAGCAACACACCTCTTGTCACTTTCTTGTCGATTAGTGAGGCTAGGCTCTGCGCCTGAAGGTTCGTTGGCTCTTTATCCAACAGTAAAGCTAAAAGCCGTCGAATGTTTAGCAAAACGGATTTCACATGCAGCAGCAAATACATACCGTTGAACCTGTTGGCTTCTTCATAGTTCCCTAGCTTGTAGTACCCTAACGCGAGATAGTACAAACATTCGCGACGACGTGCAGGCTCGGCACGGTATATTTCTGCAGAATAAGTTATAAGCACCGGAGTAGAAAGGAGATCATTCCAATGAATGAAATAAACGCGATAGATGGGGAACGTACCCTGCAGAATCCTGACACCCTCGACCTGGTGTTCTCGTAATGGGCTCTTAACCAAGCCCCATGCGTAGTTGAACTTCGTTTGTATCGTCACATGCCCCTGAGCTTGCTCTTTCGAATATTGTGTTCTGAGCACCTTGACAAACAAAGAGGAGGAGTCAGTAACGAGGTATCGACCTAAAGACCAGCTGAAGCCTCGTACCTCTAATTCATCGTAAGACAATGACACCTCAGCGTCGGCAGCGTATGGGAGCTCGGTCGGCATAGAGAGATATTAGAGGGGGAGATAACAAGGTATGTGCAGGGAGACAGTGGTGGTAGTTGTTGTTCAAGAACAGTGAGGATGCAAGATGCAAGTACCGCAGCTCTCCAGTAGACTGAGCCGGAATCAACAGCTCCCGTCAAAGCTGTCGGCCGCAGCGCGTCACAGCCGCGGCTGTTTACTTGACTTCAAGCGAGATTTCTTACTCGAGTAAGACTTGCTTCAAACACGGTAAGCACTTTTTGCTATACTCCTTCTGGCGTTTGTTACCACGCTCTTCTAGGCTCTTCTACAGCCAAGCGGGCGTCTNAGACTCCCACAGTCCCTCATTGCGCTCCAACAACCTCAAAATGTCTGGAATCCCAGAAGACGGTGCAGGTAAGCCTCCATCCTCTCTTTTTCGCCTCTTCCTGCTGCCACGAAAGCGGTCCACACCGCAGAGGTGAACACTCCCATCGTCCTCTTCCCTTCTGCTCTTCATCCCCGAGAAAGACACGAGCTCATGGTGCCTCTCTTCTGTTGCACCAGAGAGTCTCCCCGTACATTGGTCATCTCTTTTTATAGCTAGCTAGCGAGCCTGCCGCTGCCGCTGTCGCCTCGTCACGTCCGCTTTTGGTCTCAGGATTCCGTCTCCATAGCACAGGTCTCTCGTATACGAGAGGACACACACAGGCGCCCTCTTCTTTATCTAGCCCTTTAGCTCTTCTTTTTACAGCTACAGGTCTCTACAGCACAGGTTCCTCTCATATACGAGAGGACAAACACAGGCACCCTCTTCTTTCTCTAGCCCTCTAGCTCTTCTTTCCACAGCTACAGGTCTATAGCACAGGTCTCTCTCATATACGAGAGAGGGCAAACGCAGGCACCCTCTTCTTTCTCTAGCCCTCTAGCTTTTCTTTATACAGCTACAGCTACAGCTCCGCCACAGTTTACAGCGCCCCAGACCACGGTTGTCCTCTAGCGTTGCTTATACTAACACCTATCGTTTCGCGTTCTCTTTTTTCTAGCTGATCGTTACGGTGGCGAGCGACACCGATCCTCAAGGCGCGACGACCGCGAATACGGCGGCCACAGGTCCCATGGAGACAGAGAACCTCGCGACAGAGACCGTTACGACAGGCGTCACGGCGGTGAACGAGAATACAGAGACAGAGACCGGTATGGCGGTGGACGGGGCGGGAGAGAGGACTTTGAAGAGAAGAGAGGAAGGTATGACGATGATAGGCGTAGAGACCGCCGTGGGAGAGACGAGGATGGGTTTGGTGGTGGAGGCGGACGAAGGCATGGAAGAGGGGGAGGAGGGGCTGGAGATGATGACGGAGGCAGGAGGGGACGAGGGAAGGAGCGTGATGGATTGGGTACACCTGAGCGCAGGTCACCTACTCCAGTTGATGCTGTGCCTCTGAGCCAAAGGAAGCGTAAGGCTAGCGGGTGGGATGTGCATGCTCCAGGCTACGAACAGTACACGGCAATGCAGGCCAAGCAGACTGGTAAGTTTTAGAGTTCTGCGTCGTAAATAACCGTGTGACTGATGTTGGGATTAGGTTTGTTCAACCTCCCTGGCGCGAACAGGACACAAATCCCTCCGATTCTGGCTATCCCAGGTCTGCCTCCTCCGATGCCAGTTCAGAGCTTTGGAATGGGCATCGGTGGCAACCCCAATTTGTCGAGACAATCCCGTCGTCTGTATATCGGCAGCATCACCACCGAAGTGACCGAGACGAATCTCGCGGACTTCTTCAACGCTAAAATGAAGGAGATGGACATTGGCACAGGTGCACCTGGTAACCCAGTTTTGGCTGTACAGTGCAACTATGAAAAGAACTACGCGTTCGTAGAGGTACGAGTCTCGTTTCGATGAGTTTTTGCCTCATGCTGACTTGTTGTGGTTATAGTTCCGCAGCGCCGAAGACGCCACAGCGGCAATGGCATTTGACGGTATCATCTTTATCAATGGACCGCTGAAGATCCGTCGACCCAAGGACTACGGTGGTCCCGAATCGATGGGGCCAAGCACTCACGTTCCTGGCGTCGTCTCCACCAATGTTCCAGACTCTATTAACAAGGTCTTTGTCGGTGGCCTGCCGACGTATCTCAACGAAGAGCAGGTTATGGAACTGCTTAAGAGTTTCGGCGAGCTCAAGGCATTCAACCTCGTGCGCGAAAACGGCAATGGGCCGTCAAAAGGCTTTGCGTTCTTCGAATACGTCGACGCGAGCGTCACGGATATGGCGATCCAGTCTCTCAGTGGCATGGAGCTCGGCGACAAGTACCTCGTCGTCCAACGTGCGTCTGTCGGAGCCAAACCTGGCCAACCTCTCGTTCCCGGCCTCGAAGGCTATGGCGAGATACCGAAGCCGATCATGCCTGCTACGGACAACGAAGGCGACGCGAACATCCTGCTCATGCTCAACATGGTCGTCCCCGAAGACCTGCAAGACGACCAGGAGTACGCGGACATCTACGAGGACATCAAGGAGGAGTGCGGGAACTACGGGGCCGTCGCTGACCTGCGCATTCCGCGACCTGTGAAAAGGGACAAGGGGAAGTGGGGCGAGGCGGGCCTTGATGCGATGTCGGCGCAGAGGATCGATGAGGCTGCGGGCGTTGGGCGTGTGTATGTGAAGTATACGGATCCGGAGTCGGCGAAGATGGCGTTGAAGGCGTTGGCGGGACGGAGCTTTGCTGGGAGGAGTATCATTGCGACGTTGTTGAGTGAGGACAGCTCGACGACTCCCCCATTGAACATTATCTTTGCACCCCAGCCCGAGGCTCCTCCTCCCTTGCCCCAGGAGTAATCATTGTTTTGTAGTATCTTATACTTCGTCCAGTGCTTTTGTCGATGAACTTGCGCTCGAATACCATGCATGTGCTGCTTTCCCACATTCCGTGAATTGAGGAAGTCAACGAGCGGGATCAAACAACCATTGATCAAGCGCCAAGGAGAGATGATCTGAAGTTTTTCCAGCGAGAAACTTTGCATGCTCTGTTCCTGATTTGTCTGCGATCACTTGTGTATAAAGCTCTCCCCTAGTCCACATGGCTCCAGCTCGACGACTCTTGTCCCCGCCACCCTCCCTCCTAGCCTTCACTGGCTTAGCAGACTCCCTAGGCTAACGTAAACTCAGGGCTACTGTCATCGCAAGTGGAAAGCCACCACCAGCCACAGGCACATCACCAAGTCCAAGGTCATTAAAACCACTCTCACGACCCCGAAAGGAGCTCTCGCTACCCACGACTCTGAACCATGCCTTCCGAGACGACACACACACCTCCAGAGCCTCGCTCTCCCTCTCTCGACAAACAGGACCTCGAGGCGCCCTCCGTCGTTGCACTCCCCAGCCTAAACAGCGACGACGACTCCACACCACCGAAGAGACCGCCGATCGACTATTCGTCCGTCGGAGGGTTCGCACGGTCGATATGGCGGCGATTTGTCAGTCTGTGGACGAAGAGGTTTATATTGTCGTTGTTTGCGGGGCAGGTGGTGTCGTTGTGCATTACTTGTACGAATGTGACGACTACGGAGCTTGTTAATAGGAACTGGGCGTTGCCGACGACGCAGACGTTCTTTTTGTAAGTGTTTCTGTGATTTGTTCGATGGTGAGGGTGAGGGTGGGTGATTGACTGTGAACTTTGAAGGTACTTTTCGCTGTTTGTGATCTACACGCCGTACACGATCTACCAATGTACGTTCCTCGTCTTTATCTCTCATTGATCCGAATCTTATCCTATACACCAGACGGGTTCAAAGGATGGGCAAAGATGATCGCACGGAGCGGGTGGAAATGTAAGCATCAAACAGCATTCCTACCAGTACACTCTGATTCGCATACGGAAAACTAACCTGTGAATTATCGATTTAGACATCATACTCGCGGCATGCGACGTAGAAGGCAACTTCCTAGTCGTCAAAGCCTACCAATACACCACCCTCCTCTCCTGCATGCTCCTCGATGCATGGGCAATCCCCGTCTGTCTTCTCTTCGCCTGGATATACATGCGCCCAAAGTACCACTGGACACAGCTCCTCGTACGTCTTCTCCCTCCCCTCTTTCACCCATTTGCTACTCCTGTGCTCATCCTTCGCTATTCGTGGTTTGCGGTTACTTGAATGTGTAGGGCGTAGCGGTGTGCATAGGCGGACTGGGGATGCTCGTGGCGTCGGACGAGATCACGGACAAGGACTACCCGGCTACGAGTCGCGCAAAGGGGGACGTCTTCATGCTCGTCGGTGCTACTCTCTACGGTTTCAGTGCGTTCTCTCTCCTCTTTTCTCCCTCATTCCCCGCTGACCTTACTTGATTTCACCATCGCAGCAAACGCAACAGAAGAGTTCTTCGTCCGCCGATCACCCCTGTACGAAGTCGTAGGCCAGCTGGGAATGTGGGGCGTCCTCATAAACGGTATACAAGCCGCCGGGCTCGAACATAAAGCCATGACGCAGGCTTCGTGGAACGGAGCTACCAGTGCGTCTCTCTCCCTCTTCCCTTCCCCCTCTCTCCTTCCTCTTCCTCTTCCTTGTCGCACTCATGCTCATACTCGCGTGACACAACAGTCGGCCTACTAGTAGCATACACAGCAGCGATGTTCATCCTCTACACCGTCGCGCCCATACTGTACCGCATGGCCTCCTCCGCGTACTACAACCTCAGTCTCCTCTCGAGCGACTTTTATGGGCTGTTGTTTGGGTTGTTCCTCTTCGTGCGTGTCTCTCTCCGTCTTCTCCTCTTCTCCTCTCCATCCACCCAATTCCAACCAACACTAACCCGAAACCTCTCTATAGCACTACAGCGTATACTGGCTCTACTTCCCCGCCTTCGCAGTCGTCATCATAGGTCTCATCATCTACTTCTGGGTCGCGACGCCCGAGTCGCAGGGCAAGCTTGATCCGCAGGCGCCGGATTTTGTGAGGGTGAGGAGGGAGGGGGGTGTTGTTGG
>JAXQGX010000611.1:0-13102 GCA_037040455.1 Irpex sp. P115-07
TACCTTGCCGATAAGTCGTGGAAGATCGAGTTCGAGAAGTATACCGGCAATCCGAAGGAGAAGCTGCTACGTATGGTAGCAATATTCCACGGCAAGCTCGTTGAAGATGAGGAGGACGAGGTCGTGCAGACTTTGCAAGAGGTGATGTACCCGGGTGACTGGGAGGCGATGAGGGCTCTTCCCTCCGTTATGCAGGCAGAATCTACGATGCCTCCCGCAGACGAGTAAGTAGCAGACACATCTATCTTGCGAGTTCATTATTTACCGTGCCCGCCTTCGTCTCCAGCGATGATAGCCAGCAGCAACAACAACAGCGCAAGATTGTAGAGCTCTTGGCCCCCCTGGACTTGGGTCAAAGAACCGGAGACGCGAGATTGGACCAGACTCAAAGTTCGGACGTAACTGACGTTCAAGGTCAAACCAGCGGTTTCACCCAGCGCGATGATTTAGGTCAAGCCGCTGGATTGAACTCGAACGGAGGTTTGGGGCGGGATAGTGGGTTAAGTCAGGACCGTGCTTTGGATCACCAAGTGGTCTCCCTTGGTACCCTTGACCTTGACCAGAGCGAGGTCGCCCCATTCGAAAACGGCATTTTCACCCAGCACGATGATTTAGGTCAAGCCGCTGGATTGAACTCGAACGGAGGTTTGGCGCAGAATAGTGGGTTAAGTCGGGACAACCAGGCGGTCTCCCTTGGTACCCCTGACCAGGGCGCGGTCGTCCCCCTCGATACTTCGAATCAGAGCGTGGTCGTCCACCTCGATACTTCGAATCAGAGCGAGGATATCCTCCACGATACTTCCGTCATCGCTCCCTCACTGGTAGTTGGTGGCGATATCATCACGCACTCGGAGGACAGTGTTCAGCAGCAGCGCTCGATCGAAGATGGTCTCCTTGACCAGAGCATCGATGCTCCGAACGAGAGCGGAATTGTCCCCCTCGACACTCCAGCCACCACCTCCTCCCTGAGAGTCGACAGCGATAACATTGACCACTCAGAGGACGACGTCCAGCAGCAGCAGCAGCAGTCCTCGGCTCGCACGGAAGAGGGAGAGAGGGACTCTTCTGTCCCTTCCGGTCCGCACATCGAGACTGTGGGCGATCGCTCTGAGTCCGAACGGCACACAGACGAAGAGCTCCAGGGATGGATTGTACTCTCATGATGCGAATTCACAAGGCCCCGTGTCCTCGTCTGCCACTATCCCGCTCTATACCATTGGATTTTTGGATTATGGAAAACCGTAACACCTTCTACAAGTTCCGAGTCTCGAGTTCACTGGTTGCTACGGATATTGACGGCTGATTCCCTAGAGCTCACAGTACTAGTACAAGCATCCTTTGTGGATGTATCCCGGTGGTGAGGCCTTGAGGAGTCACTAGTCATCCTGGGTCGCTCAGACTAGTCTTCGGTCTCGACGACTTGATCATTGTATGTACAAGTATACCATAAATCACTTCGTTACGCTACGACGTCTCGACCCTTCATCGAGATGCGCTATCACAGTGTTTCCCGCGGTCGCTTCGAGTGGTAGGCTATTACTCCGGCCAGTGCTCTGTTCATTGCTGCTCTTCGACTTGTATATATATGTGGATGCGACATCCCTAGCGTTCTTTACGGCCGGCTCGACTTTAACTACGCCATTGATATTTCAGCTGCTTTCGTAGTTAGGAAACGACGTCCGAGTCTACGGTCTACGGTCTACGGTCTACATTCCATTGGCAACGACCTTGATGCGCATGCATATGCATTGCCACAGTCGGTATACAGTGCATACTCATGTCAGTCACGTTCATAGCGAAATCATCGAAATAGAAAGAGAACTTGCACATGTATAACCCATTGACTTGGAATCGAAAAGCAATTGCAACGAACTAGTACTCACGCACCACCATTATCAGCCAGCCTGCCTGAAGCCTGAAATTTGACCAATCCAGTCAATCATGCTCAATTGCAAAGCACGGTCACAACGTTAACTTGGCCTCATCACACCACACCAACCGACCGACCGACCGACCGTTTGAGAATAGAATAAAAGCGAGATGAGGGGAGCGCGAGCGGAGGCGGGTTGGCAGCATTCGACGACCAAGTGATCCGTCATTAATTCATTCTTCAGTACGCTGGGCATCACTTCTGAGTACTGTACTCCAAGTTACCAGCTCGGAACTTAAACCCCTCGTCAACCCGTCATGATCAAGTTAGAACGAACCCGGGAACAGAACACACCATTAATCGTTAGTCGTTAATCGTTGATGCCTGACTCGGAGGCGTCTTGACTGGACTCGACAGTTTGGGTGTCAAGATCTGTGCTAGCGACTTGGACCCACTGACGACTGTGACTATAGCTATAGAGCAGACGGTGGTAAGTAAGTTTCAGTGGCGATGAACAAAGCACAGACGGCTAGACAGCACCCTTTTTCCATTTATTGCTGGTTGGTATCTACGACAAATCCTGAGCAGCGACGTCCCAATGTCGATGTCGCTCGCCAGTTCGCCAGTTCGCCAGTGAGGAAAATCAACACCCTGGACTGCTCCGTCCGCGGGGGACGACCGAGCCCGCGACCGACGTCCATCGTTGAAGCTGAACCTGTATGGCATGGTCATGATCAACTGAGGAACAAGAAAACCGTCACTCAGTACTCGGTACTCACACACGAGCCGTTTGATGCAAAAAGCCAGCTTGAGTCGGGGCAGGGCATAGTGCGATTCGACGACTCTGCGTTTCTTACAGTAATTGGTGTCGGGGTAGTGTGGTGTGAGGTGGTAAGGGTTGAACAGCAGACGGTTCGTCTTGACCAATCCAGTCAATCATGCTCAATTGGAAAGCACGGTCACAACGTTAACTTGGACTCATCACACCACACCGACCGACCGCCCGACCGACCGTTTGAGAATAGAATAAAAGCGAGATACGTAAGTCGTGGTGGAGGTGGGGAGGTGAGGAGGTGGGTTGGCACTAAGCATTACTCGACGACGAGTTGCAAGGGATCCGTGGTGTCCTTGCCCCGCCAGTACGCTGAGGATCACTTGAAGAGCTAAGACCACGCAAAGTACACCGCGTTACTTATCAGCCTAGTAATGATGCGATGATGATGTTAGAACGAAAACAAAGAGAACACACCGTTAGTCGTTCACGTCAGTGCCTGACTCGAAGGCGTCTCACTCGATGGTTTGAGTGTTTAGATCTGTTCTAGGGGCGACGAACTTCGCTGTGTCTGAACCCACTCACAACTGCCGATAGAGCGATCGTAAGTGGCGATGAACAAAGCACAGACAGCTAAACAACACTATTTTTGCTAGTACCTGAATGGCGATAAATAAACCGTTATTAGTCGTTCGCCGGTGAGAGAGATCAGCAGCTTGGACATAATGCGATTCGACGAAGCTGAAGTGCTGCGTTTCTTACAATAATTGGTGTCGGGTTAGTGTGGGTTGAACAGCAGACTGTTCGTCTCTGTTCACAGACGGTTTGGGTTGACTCTTGGTTGGGTCGAGGTGTGGTCGGTGAAGTTGGAGTGGGAGTAAGTGAGGTGTAGATAGGCTGGGTACCTTGCTGCGCTGGCTATACCGTCGCTCAAGCTTCAAGGCGTAGAGGCTGCGGACGTCAGTGGTATAGGCTCAGATGCTTGGTGTGCTCACCCGTCGTGCATTTGGTGTAGGCAAGGGAGGGTGCCGAGTGTAGGAAACAAAGCGTGTGTGTATTAGTCGAGAATTATTGTTGAATATACCCTATGACCGCGCAGAGCCCTGCGCAAGCGCAATCAAAGACCTACACAAACAATCAGCAACACCCAAGACAAAAACCACCAGCTCTCACCTAGTCGGTCTCCCCGTCATACCCACCTCCTGATACGCCCCCTTCCGAGTCGTCTCCATAGTCCCCGCCATATCGACATGCGCCCACCTAACCCTCCCCTTCTCCTCCCCATCCTTAGCCTCCTCACCCTCCAACCCCGGCACAAACGCCTTCAAAAACAACGCCGCCGTACACGCACCCGCCGACCGTCCTCCAACATTACACAAATCCGCATTCGAGCCCGCAATCTGCCACTTATACCCCTCGCTCAACGGCATCCTCCACACCAGATCGCCCTCCCTCTTCGCTGCTCTATCCAGTTCATCCCATAGTGTATCGGAGTTGGTGAAGACGCCGGAGTAGACGGACCCGAGGGCGATGTCCATTGCGCCTGTGAGAGTGGCGACGTCGATGATTGTGTGTGGATGGAAGCGGGACGTGGCGTAGTAGAGCGCGTCGGCGAGTACGAGTCTGCCTTCTGCGTCTGTGTTGTCGACTTCGATGGAGAGCCCGTTCATGGCGTGGATGATGTCACCGGGCTTGGTCGCTGCGGGCCCTGGCATGTTCTCTGTCAGCGGCGTCACCACGCTCACGTTGATTCTGCATATAGAGTCCAGTTTAATTAAAGGTGATTGAATGTCAATGGGGAAGAAGCGTACGGGAGATTGAGCTTGGCGATGGCGAGTAGGGCGGAGACGACGGTCGCTGCGCCGCCCATGTCGCCTCGCATCAACTTCATACCCGCACCAGGCTTCAAGCTGATCCCGCCAGAGTCAAACGTCACGCCCTTGCCCACAAACACCAGCGGTGACGCGTTCTTGTCCTCTGCACCACGGTAGTGTCTATTCACAGTCAACAAACCCACATAAAAGTAAAGACGAGTGAGGGGACGCACATCTCGACGAACTTGGGAGGCTGCGCGCTGCCCCTGGTCACAGACAAAAAACTCCTCATCCCCTGCTCCTCCGCCCACTCTACTCACCCAAAACACATAAACCTCCATTAGTAAATCTCCATGACCGATAACAGCAAGACCACTCACGAGCATCCCGAACAAAAACCTCCACACCCTGCACACCCCCAAACACCCTCTGCACCCTCTCAGCGAACAACGTAGGCGTAAGCATGTTCCCCGGCAATTCCATCAACGTCCGAGCGAGGTTCTGCGCCTCCGCGTACACCTCTCCTTCCCTCCATCCCTCCTTCCACGCCTTCTCCACCTCTCCCTCCTCTCCCTCCTTCCCCTGCAACTCACTCCCAGATACCTCGAAGATAAACCCCTTCTTCTTCGACGCGTCGGTGGTTTTCAGAGTGAACCCGTACCCCGCCAAATGTGCGCCTACAGCTGCCTCCTTCGCATACCGCCCATCCCCTTCCCCATCCCGTCCCTCGTCCTTCCCCACGCCAGCGCGTAGGTGCGACAAGTCGACCCTCACGCGCTTCCCCTGCACGTTCTCCCCGAGGGCTTTAAGAGCTTGGACGGCGCTGCCTACGGCTGTGCGTACTAGCTCTCTCTTTGTGTTCTCGTGTTCTTCTCTCTTCATATTCCCCTTCCTATTCCTATTCCCCTTCTTCTCCTCTTCCTTCCCCTCCTTCCCCTTCTCCTCCTGACTCGTGTTCTCCTTCGCTGTCGAAGATGATGGAGGAGGTTTAGACCACCCAGGCCCCAACGACGATATCGCAGTCACACTCCCCCCACCATAAACGACCCGCGTACTCCCAACCTTCGCGGCCTTCTCCCCTTTGCTAGTCTTTTGTGTGAGGCCTAGGGGGAGGGTAGCGAGGATGGTTCGTGCGTTTTGTTGTGAGTTCGGGTTTGAGGCGGAAGGTGTTGAGGTGGAGGATGGGGAGGGAGAGGAGACTGGGTGGGGAGAGGAGGAAGAGGGAGAAGAAGTGGAGGATGGGGGTGGGGATGTAGGGTCGAGCGGTATGATGTATAGCTTTACGTCATCCTCATCCTTCTCCAGTGTCTTCGTCTCTACTTCACCCTCCGTCCCAGATGAACTTGAAGTCGCGGAAGTGCTTGCCAACCTCAATCCCGCTGTGCATAGTCGACTGCTGGCGCTGGCGTTGGTGTTGGTGTTGGTGCTTGTCGTAGGGTGTGCTAGGCGTACTCTGCGTAGCCGTAGCCTCGAGAGCGAAGTGGGAGTGGGAGCCATGTCGAGTCACGGAGACGAGAGAGCTCGCAGGTAAGTGTACTGTGTCTGCGCCTACGTCGTCCGGTGTGAGTACCAGTGAGTGCCGACTAGTGAGTCTACCTATGTCACAGACTCACGGTGGTGACGAGCAAGTGTAAGAGTGCTGAGCGCTTCGAAATATGAAAGTGAGGTCGGATGTCCGCGGACATCCGAGTGAACTAACTTGAAGCTTGTTGTTTGTCGTCGGGGTCGAGTCTACGTACGACCGTATATTTATATATGTCTCCTGCTTACCATAGCGTAAACATCGATCTGAATGTAAACGTAGCTCAAACAAGACAAGACAGATCCCACCTCGAGCGAGAGAGAATTAGAAATAGACGTGTTAAGATGAATCCAAATATACTACAACCTTCGCTCGACCTTGACTTCGTGACTTCATGTACCATGATCACTAACCAAACCAGTCTCAATTAAATCTCCCCTATCCCTACCTTTCCTCTCTCCCACTCTTAACCCTCCCACCCACCCTCTCCCTCCCCCTCTCCCACTCCCACTCCCTACTCCAACCTCAACCCGGCCCAAGCCCCAAACTCTCCCCAACCCTCCCCCCCTCCCCAACCCAATCAACCTCCTGCCTAAGCATCCCCGTCAGGACCACCTCCTGGCTGTAGATAGGTACACCAGCTTCGGCGAGAGGACGCCAGATGGCGATGTCTGCGGGGGAGGAGATTATTACTCGTTTCGGAGCAGAGGTGGAGGTGGAAGAGGAGGTGGTGGGTTTGAGGATGCGGAGGGTTGGTGTTTGAGTTGAGAACTGCAACGAGTTGTTAGCTCTCGGTTCAAAGTTCAATAAACTCGAGAAAAAGGGAGCGGCAAGTAAAGGGAAGGAGAGAGCAAAAGGAAAGGAGACAACATACCACCCCACCCCCACTAACAATCACATTCCTCATCAACTTCGGGTCGACGGGTACTTTGGGCGTGACATAGAACGTCACCCCCTCGAAGAGTTTTCCCTTGCCGTGTTTGGCCTGGGAGCGACGGCGGCGGAGGGCGTCGGTGAGTTTGAATGCGAATTTCGCTTCGGAAGTGGGGTCTTTTAGGGTGTATGGGTCTGCCGCTGTCCATCCAGTAAACGTGAATGTTAGTTACTTATGAATTTGTGGTAATAGGAGAGAGAAAGAAGAAAAGAGAGACACGCACGCAAAATCCTCCCCCTCTCAACACACCCCTCCACCCACCCCACCCCAACCACACACTCCGCCACCGCCATCGCACACAAAAACTTCTCAGTCCTGACGATACTGCGCGCGACGAGGTGCGTGCACTCGGCTGGTTTGGTCGTGAATCGGCCGCCGAGCTTGGTGAAGGCTCGGGTGAGGTCGTCGGAGAGGGTTACTTGGGTTGTCATTACTACTACGTGAGAGGTGGGGGTTGGGGAGCTAGAGATGGAGAGAGGTGAGGTGGGTAGTTAGTATGTAAGTGGAAGGATGATGGGGAGGTGGTAGACGTACGTGGCTTTGGCAGGAGACCCCTCCGACTTCCTACCCTTCTTAACAACACCCCCACCCTCTCCCTTCGCCCTCTTCCTCTCCCTCTCCTCCCTCTCCTCCTTCTCCCCATCCTCCTCACCCTCACCCGACCCCCTCTTCCTCACACCCTTCTCCCTCTCAACAGACGGACGCTGAGGCGTAACATCCACAGCAGCCTTAACACTCCCACTCTTCAGCTCCCTCTGGAAGTTGACAAGATCAGGCATGACTTCCTCGTGAAGCCTCCGAGTCGCTTTCGTAGCTGCGCTTCTCTTGAGAGACGTCCGTGCTGGTGTTTCGTCGTGCGACATGCGTGCTGGTGTCTCCTCATGGTCGTTCGACGGTCCAGCTTGCGGCTGCGGTTCAGGTGTTTCTTGAGCGGTAGGTATGGACTTTCGAGGTGCCGCCTTCTTCGTCTTCGTCTCTTTCTCTTTCTCCGGGGCTTTGGACTTAGTCGTCACGGGAGGAGGCGGAGGAGGCATCACTTCAACTTTCGCTTTCGCCTTCGCCTTCGATTTCGGCTTCGACTCAGGCTCAGGCTCAGATGCAGATGCAGCAGGCCTCACGACAGCAGGCGCAGGCGTAGGCACAGGCTCCTCAAGCGGCTTCTTCCTCGGTCGCCCACGTTTCTTAGGTGCGCTCGCAACCTCGACCTTCTCCTCTTCTACTTTCTTCTCTACCTCCTTACTCGTCTTCTCCACCTTCCCCTTATCCTCATCGTTCTCATCTTCACCGACGTCCATCTCATCACCAACCCTCGCCCTGACCCTCGACCTAGACCTCGAAGCACTCCTAACCTGCTTCAACGTAGGCAACACAACCGACACCTCTCTCCCCCGAGGCTGCTTCCCTTTCTTCTCCTGCACATTCTCCTGTTCGTCGTCAGTAGCGATAGGAGCCTTAACCTTCCTAGGTCTCCCTCTGCCACGCTTCCGTCCTCGCTCGGCTTCACTGGCTTCAGCCTCGCCCTCAGTGTCGGTGGGTACAGTCGGCACTTTGCGTCTCGCGTACGTCTTTGCGGGTGTCTTTGCGGGTGTCTTTGCGGGTGTTTTCTTTGCATACACTACCTCTTCTTCATCCTGATCTTCCTCTTCCAGTTCCTCATCACTAGACTGAATCGCCATCGCCTTGCCCTTGCCCTTCCTCCCTGTCCCAGGAGTACCACGCGTGCGACTCTGGCTCCGTGACCTGGCCCGGTACGTCCTAATCACGCTTCCCTTCTTCGACGCCGACCCGAGTGTCATAGCCGACAACACCTGTCCTTCTCCGTCTCCGTCTGACTCGTCGTTATCGTTCTGCTTGGCATCGTTCGAGTTGCTTGAGGACGATGGACGGCCGGCCTAATGAGTACAGCAATGGTCAGTAAACGGCTGAGAAGAGATGAGGAGAATTCGGGACGTACCTTCCGCGCGGGTGTAGACCCCCTCCTGGCAGCTGCAGGCGTAGACCCTCTCCTCGCAGGCGTCCCACTCCTCCTCGCACTAGCACCCCTACTCCCACCCACACTAGCCACACTACCCACACTACCGACACTACCCTTCCTCGGCCGTCCCCGTCCCCTCTTCACAGGCGTCACCGGCTCCTCCCTTCCCTCCCTCTCCCCCTCTTCCACCTCTCCCGCAGCCTCTTCGACGTCCATACGGTCCTCTGAACGGGATTGAGATCGAGATTGAGAGTGAGAGTAAGACTGAGACAGCCCCAACCGTCCATCCCCATCCAACTGAACGTCGATATCTTGGTACCCTCCCAGACTCACCTCCCCTACACCACCCATCCCTCCTTCCCTCTCCCATTCCATCCTTTGATCCCGCGACTGAGAGTACCCAGCGCGGAAGGAAGACGAGACGACGTGTTCGACTTCCTCCGCGCTCCTACTTACACTCGCGTTCTTCAAGATGCCTCTCCTCGGCTTCTCCAGTTCCAGTTCATCGAGTTCGTCGTCCTCGCGCTCCATCCGCTCCAACTCCCACTCCTCATACACCTTATGTCCCTCTTTTCCAGTGCCACCAACCACACCAAGGCCTCGTTCCTCGGCAACAACAGCACCAAAATCCACCGCCGGCGGGAACACCACATACCGCTCCGAAGACGCAGGGTCGAGGTCCCTCCAGTGGACGAAACAGTCTTCGAGCCAGAGGTGGTTGACGATGGGGATGTGCCAGGAGAGGGCTTTTGTTGTTTTTGTTCCTGATTGGCTGTATCATCGCGAATACGTCAGCTTAGCGTATTCTCTTGTGGCCGAGGGGAGTGAGAAGGAGTGTAAGGAGGGAGGGAGAAGGGGTAGGGTGAGGGGAGAAAGGAAGGAGAAGGAGAAGAGGCACATACTAAGCAGCAACAACAACCGTATTCTTCCCGCTCATGCTCGCCGTAAACTCGGCGCCCATGGTCGCGATGAGCTTCTTGATGTACTCGCGGTCTTTGCCTGTGTAGTTCGTTACTGTTATTATCTATCATAGAGCGTTGGGTTAGCATGATACTAGCGGTCGTACAGAATTGGTGATAAAGGGAGAGTGATAGCAGAGGAGTGGTGGAGAGAGGGAGAGAGGGTAGGGAGAGAACGTACATGACGAGCAAAGCCTTCTATAGGTCGTTTTGGAATGGGATAATGCAACAGCTGGTCCACGGGCCTCGTCATCGTCCCCGTAGCGCGTACGTACCACAACCAAGGGAGCGTGCCGATTGTTTTGTTTAGTCTATACGCCTACACATCACACCCAAAACAATCAGATCCTACGATACTTTACGGAGAATGAACATGGCACAGCGCGTACCTTAACGAACCCCCGCCCACTCCTATACCTCGTAACATACACATCCGCCTGCTCAATCACTTCCAACTCTTGTTCTAGTGAGTCAAATTCGAGCACTTGCCCGCCCTCGCGCTCGATGTCGGCTTTGTGGGCTTTCCGTTGGCTGGGGTTGAGCTCCAGGGACGAGCCGAGGACTATCTTTCTGTCTTTCCATAGTGCGTTTGTGGACGTAGAGTTGGAGGTGGAGAGAGGGGAGACGGGGGGTAAGTCGCCTGATGCTGGGTCTCCCAGTGCGGTGTCGTACAGCGCTTTCTTCTCCTCTGACAAAGGTTTTGTCTTCCTTCCCTTCCCATCGTCGTTCTTGAGACCGTCAACGCCAAAAGCCCTAAACAACCCCGGCTCAGGCCACTCATACATCCCCGTATCCAACCCCCTCACACCCAACCTCACAACATCATCAAACCAATGCGGCAAGACCACCTTCATACCCGTGCCCTCCCTAAAATGCATCGCAGTCTCATACTTCGCGCCCCCACTGCTCAGCGCAAAGACATGCGTGACGTCTTTGGTGAGTGCGGTGCGCCATTGGCCGCCGAGGGAGGTGATGCCCGCGGAGAGGACGTCGTTGTCGGAGGAGGAGAGGGCGCAGGAGGTTGCTACTATCCCGGAGAAGAGCATGCTGGGGTCAGGGGAGTAGAAGGCTGGGTCTTGCGGGGTTGCGAGGATGAGGGTGCGTTCTACCCAGAGGGGGGTGACGAGGTGTACGTGCTGGGAGGAAGACGGGAGGGGTTCCAATGAGTCTGAGATTGGGGGTACGTTGGAGATGTAGTGTGTGAGACGGGGGTCGGTGAGGGGGACGGGGACTGCGCCGTTTATGTCGAGGACGCGCGAGAGCTGGGAGCGGCGTTGGGGCGAGAGAGACTGGGAGAGGTAGTAGAAGACATCGGGGAAGAGGTTCTCGTTTGTCATCGTCGCATTGAATTTGAAGGGTGTAAGTAAATTCGTAAGAGTTTGTTGAAGGACGAGGAAGAGAGTGGCGGTCGTCGTGAAAGAGGCCGCGCATGGCGTCTCCCAAATGAGGAGGAATGCGCGCACGTGATCGTGTTTACCGTGTCTCCTTCTCGCGTTCCTCGCGTAAGTCATTGTGTGAGCGAGTCTCATCGTCCTACAGTAAGTACCATTCTATAGCAAGCATCGTAGTGCACTCAGAAATAGCAAGGACGAATAATCCTCTTTGCTAACCTGTACGCCATCTGCCAGTAATTTCACCGTCTGCTCAACCGCACACATCGATATCCTGAGGCAAGCCTCCTCTCGTTTCAACACATGTATTACAACCCCAATTGGTGGGTAAGACTACGCTACGCAAGTCAAACGTCGAGAACCAAGAATAAAAACAACTGACGACCATCTGCTGGCCAAGCGAATTCCGGTGGTGTGGTACTTTTAACGTGAACAAAGAAGACATAGACTCGAAGAACGAAAAATAAGAGGGTGAGAGGGTAAGAGAGGCAGCAAACAACATGCAACATCTAAAACGGTATGTATGTAGCGACAGAAGAATAATATATATAATGCTTGTATGAAACGGTGTCCATGCCCACCAAGCCAGTGGTCGAAAGCTGGAACGTTAAAAACCTATGTACCAAAGGGAAGAGAACAAGATATGCGACAGGAGAAGAGAAAAAACACACATGACAACTATGATATGCGACAGCGAGGCGTATGATAAGAGTCCCACAAACGTCCGTGACAAAATATAATAAGAGAATGAGAGAACGAGAGAGAAGGGAAAGAATACTCCGCGTACCCTCAAGGAAGAGACTCCTGCCTCATATCCGCCCTCGAGTTGTTCCTGGGCAGCGAGATCGACGAGATCGACGGCCTGAGCGGACGACCCCCCAATCCACCACCACCACCGACATTACTCCCCCTGACCTTCGTCTGCGCCAACCGCTTCCCCGCCTGCGCCTCCAACTTACTCCTCTGCTTCCTCACATCGTCGTCCTTCAACTTCACGCTGCTCGCCAACTCCAGAAACGCATCCGGATTCGACGGCAGCATGGACGCGGGTGGGTGGAGGAGGGTGTGCAGGACGGAGTCGCGTTCTGACACTGGCGTTTGGAGGATGAAAGACTTGGTGCATTGGAGGATGGCGAGGCCGACGCGGTAGAGGAAGGTGACGCCTTCGAAGAGGAAGATGTCCCACACGCGTTGGGAGTGTTCGAACGGGAGCGCTTCGAGGAACAGCGCCGTGAACCTACGACAGCACACCCAACAAAGGTCAGCAACCCACCACCGGTACGATCAACACAACCAAACACGTACCACGGACGCACGAGACTAACACTAGGAATATCCAAATCCCCAAACAGCCTCTTCGCAAGCGTCGGATCCGTACCTTCAACAGCCCTCCCAAACAGCCCCGCATCCACCTCCACCTGACTCGACCCCAGCGAAAAATACGGCCTGAGATGACTATCCATCATCGACACAAACGTCCAAAACGCGTCCTCCTCCGGCGCCTGCAACAGCAGGCGTCCCGCGATGACCGTGAGGCCGCGACAGTACTGCGTGTCGGGCACCATGACAAAGTACGCTTGGAGCACGTTCACGAGGCTCCCGTCTAGTAATGGTCCTTCGGTGCTGAACACCCGCCGCACGTCCCGCTCGATGGCGCCCATCACGCTTACGCGTTCCCGCATCATCAGCTTCGTGTACACACCGTCTGTGCGTTTGGCTTTGCTGTCCGCGAGGTGCGCCCATACGAGGTACCGTACGGACGCGGGTACGCCTTCGTATAGCAGCTTGCGCACCTTTTTCGATTTGCGCGCGGCGGAGGGGGAGGTAGACGCCATGGTTGTTATCCAACGTAATTCGCGTTGGCG
>JAXQGX010000612.1:0-13199 GCA_037040455.1 Irpex sp. P115-07
CCCAAGCGTTTAAGCAGACTGAACGACTTCATGTCTCGCTCGCGCACCTCGTCTCTGCCTGTGCGGCCACAGTCGAGTAGCGGCGTCCAGTCGTCGACTTCGCGCCAGAAAATAGGCCAGAAGATTTCTAGTTTCAAAGGCAAGGGAAAGGACAGGGGAGACACCGAGGGGGAAACCTCTAGAAAGGCTGCCAGCTCCACTGTATCTGGTGAGTCGACGATGCCATTAACCGCGTATCACTGTTTCATGAGCCCGCTATTAATGCACATCTGATGAACAGTTGTTGACCCATTTGCAGCGAATCCCACTGCCTCCTCGTCGTTCATGACGTTCTCGCCCACCAGCACACCGACAGTCTTGTCTCCGCCCAAGAAGTTGCCAGCACCTCTCAACATGCGTCCGCACACCGCAAATTCCGACGAGACAGAGTCTGTCATGTCGCAGCCGATCTCGCCGACATCTCCTACCCCAGCAACTCAGACATTTTCGACGCCTGGGCGAAGAAGGGGAAGCATCCTCGTTGCAGCATCAGATGCCCTCTCGTCCTTTGCGCGCAAGACGCCGATGCGATCATTACATCTCAATATGGGCGGTATCGGTAGGACGAACAGCACAAAGTCATTCGCGACCACGGCGCAACCTATCATTCTCACTGAGGTCATCGAAATTAGCGAGAGTGCGGTCCGTGCGAGTAAACGTCGAGAGGAGGAGGAGGAGGAGCGTGAGCGGCTTCGTGAGGCTGCGGCGAGAGCGCTAGGGATCAACGATAAAGAGGGCGACGCGTCCAGTATGAACTCTCGTCAGCGCTCAGGGTTATTGGACATCGAGGAGCCCGGCGAGGAGGAGGACGCTGGAAATGGCGAGTACCGCGGCTGGGGAGACGACTCCGTAACGCCAACAGCGACTTCGCTGCCAGGGTTACCTCCCGCCCCTACACACTCCCGAACGCGATCCAGCTCGTACATCCCGCCGCATACACTCGCCTCTCTACCCGCCCGGTCATCAACTCCGCTTTCCACTTTCTCCTCGCAACACGCCTCGCAACAGCACTCTTCGGTATCCACGCACCCACTGACGCCTAAATCCTTCTCCACACCTCCGTCCTCCGTCGCCCCCACCCTCCGCATCAACACATTCAACTCGTCCAAGAGCTACACCGATGACACCCCCTCCGGCCCCCTTCCCGAAATTCCACCATTCCCGAGCACGCCAGCCGCGCTCACTCCGTTTACACAACTCTCAGCCACGTTCCCCCGATACTATCCCGCACCCTCGTTGCTAATGTTTACACTAACCAAGCAGTGGAAGAACCGCTATCTAGTATTTACGTCCCCTCCCATCTCGCCCTCCTCCCAGAAAGCGATGTTCCGCTCGCCATTGAGTTCAGATTCGACGAGCGCGAGCGCGACGACTCCGGTACCGTCCTATTTGCATCTGTTCAAGACGGATGGGAAGGAGGAGAAGGAGATCGAGCGGCTGGAGATTAATGAGGAGAGCGTGGTGTATGTTGCCGAGGGAGAAGTCGGCGGACGGAAGGGAGTCATCAAAGTTGGCGGGTCGTTGAAGAAGAAGCCGTCGACTGTCACGATCAGACGGCCGTCTACTTCGGGTACGGCGACTGGTGTGAATGCACCGACGGCTAGCTCGCGGACGTCGAGTTCGAGTATGGGGTCGGTAGAGGAGCCGATGACGGAGGGAGGTGTGTTGACGAACTTTGAGAATGCATCGACGTCGTCGAATGGACAGAGCGTGGAGGGGCGGACGATGTGGGTCGTGCAGATTACGGACCCTGAGGAGGCGCAGGAGTGGATTGGGGCGATTAAAGGCGCTGTGCTCAACCAACGGTGAGTGCCTAGCATATACCCACACGAGAGAGAGCGATTACTGACAAATTCATTGCATGTGTTTTGAAGGTCTATACGAGCAGGTTTGGGTATGCCAACCGCTGTGAACGGCATGGAACCGCGAGGTGACCTAGACGTTGTGCTCTCGATGCGCGCGCAAGGGCTATTCCCAAGTCCGACTGTCCCGCACGTTGATTACCACAGCATGAACGGGAACGCCACCGTCCGGAGCCAGGGCGCGACTAGTCCTACAAACTCAACGTTCACTGGCGAGAGTGGACATGCTTCACCTATAGCCCAATGGTCCCGGGCACCGTCCGCCGCGGCTTCATCGATGACAAGCTGGGAGACAGGTTCGACTGCGGCGACCTCGCTGGCCAACGGCTCTAGTAGCCCTATCCCGCGTGCTACGACGGCGTTGAAGAGCCTTTTCACTATCGGTGGCGGTCGACCGAGGTCTCCAACGACGTCTTCTGTCACAGCACCGGCACTCGCGGTAGAGGGCGAAGAACGACCAGAAGACTCCTTCGGCCATGCAGGCGCGAGCCTCATGGGTATGAATCGCTCAAACAGCTACATCAACGACAGCCTCGCCTCACCCAACACTCCCACCCTCTCAACTCCCCGCGCGGGTTCACCCATCATTCCCCAGGAGGTCTTCTTGGAACGTAAGATTCTGCCTGACCCGGATCGCCAGTTGTTGGAGAACGAGGTCACTGCGGATTTGCCGTCGATAAAGAAGACGTCGCCTAGCAGTCTTGGGTTTGGGCGGCCTCGTGAGGGGAGGGAGAGACATAGTGTTCCTGTCAGGGTCAGCTCGGATGGTATCACCTCTATTGCACTGCAGCCTCCGCCTCCGAGAAAGCGAGCGGGAACAGTCAATAGTACTACGTTATCGGTATCGGTGTCGAGTCCGACGGATTCGTCACCCTCGACGCCGACCTATACTTACTCGCATACAAATACGAGTACAGCGGAGAGTCTCGGCGTTAGCATGGGTGTTAAGAGCTCTAACTTGCTAACGCCACCGCTCCCTACTACTCCAACGTCCCCTGGAATGAACAACACGAATGGGAACGGAAAGCGCCGCGTAACTCGTGCATCCTGGTCTTCCGTGTCGACCTACGGCTCAGGAGACCAGACACCATCGTCTCCGGAAGAAGCGAGGTCTCGTCGGTGGTCACGTAGAAGCAGCGTTCCCCATCGCATGAGTCCACCCTACCCGTCAATGTCATCACCCCCGTCCTCTCCTCTCATGCAAGACAGACTGACGCCGCCGATACGCCACCCGTACGCATCTGAAGATGTCTCGCTCAGTCGTTCTTCGTCTGTTGGGTCTGGACACAGTCGGGTATCGGAACTGCACACGCGTCCGTTCTCTTCGAAACGCGCGTCAGCGGTGTCTGTACAGACTTCCAGTACCGCCAGTACGCAGCACTCGTATCCAGCTTCAGCTAACAAGGCTGTATTTGCTACGGTGAGACCGAAGTCTGCAAAGCGTGCTTCGCTTCCGCCTCCGCAACGACCTGCACCGAACTCTGCTCTTCCTCCTACGCCCTCTGAGAACGGTAATACTGGACCTGCGATGGCTCCCGCTCAGCCTCATTCTGCTCCGAGGACTTTGCGGGAATCACTCACTTTGAGAGGTAACAAGCGGCTTTCTACTTCTCCGCCTACCCAGCCTCCTGCATCCGCCTTGCCCCCTAGACCTGATGAGCCCGGCTACCACCATCCTGTCTACAATCACCGACGTAGCTCCAGTTCAGGAAATGCCAGCAGTCCGTTAGTACCCACTGAATGTATGCCCACCAGCGCTGTTCGGGCTCAAGCACCAACCCTACCTCCTACTTCTCCTCTACCGCCCCCTCCGCGCCCTCACACCGCCAACGGATCTTCCCCCTCTCGCTCCGCGTCCATCATCGGACGCCGTCTACGTATATTGAGTTCCCCTCCTTCCACCGCTCCTTCAAATTCAAGACATGCCATAGACGACTTTGCCGACCAGTTTACCGGCATCGGTCCCATTTCGATTCCTGAGTCACCTATCATTCCTGGGCCTATTACAACTTTGCAGAATAACGCCAGTTTCCTTCGCATGTCTCCGCAGACTCCGGACAACGACTCCTTGCTTGATGCAGCTCCCCAGGGTCTCTCTCCGCCTCCGCGTCGGGGGTCGCGTCAGGTTGCCACCCCGGATAAGGAGAAACTTCAAGACGAGGTTGGCCCTTCGACGTCCACTGATTCTGGTACTAGCGAGTCTTCACGCGAATTCAAAGCGGACAGTCCTGTGTTGGCGCCGCCTCCAGAGCTCGATGCTTTCCCCCCTTTGTCCCCTCCTGCAGTCAGATCTTCAGACCATTCAGCTGTTTCTCTGGTAGACGTTCGCATATAACATTTTTGCGACCTTTTCATTTATGTTTTCTTGTCCTTTCCTTCGTCGTTTTGGTGCTTGCTGGTTACTGCTCAAAGCTTGTATTTTACCTCCCTCATATATAGTCCTGTCACGCACAGTTCACTACGACCACTCATGCACATGTACTTCTGCGCATTTATTACAATCTCTTGGATTCTTGGATCATCACATTACAATACAAATTATATAAACCATACACTCAGAGCACTGCGACAACATGGAGTCCGAAAGGATACGTGTACGATACGATCATGCAAAGCTGTTCTCAACGTCGGCACTGTCATCTCCCACCTCGAGGTTGGCGAACTAGAAATGCAAAGAATTAGCATATGCAGGGATACCAGATGCCATATGCACTTACAGATAAGAAGGCAGCCGGTCGGTGCTCCTCAGCCCAGAACAAGAGGGGTGTGTCAAGCGTCATGGAGTAGTTGAGGTTTGGTGACCACAACTGTGTCAGGCCGATACCGTAGTTCCAAACGCGACCCTCTGGTACAAGCGTCATACCAAGGATACGGTCTGACAACAACAGTTGTACGCGCTCAGACATGTTCGGGTTGAAGCCCTGCGCACAAGTTCAGTAGGTGAAGAGTATTAGAGAATGAGAGCCAACTCACAGCAGGATTGGGCGAAGTGTCGCTGTTCTTTCGTCCCCACTCGAAACCGGGCACAGTCAAAGAGTGGGCGGAGAGCGACACGGAACCAGGCGTGAATGCAGCAGTAAGGCAAATAGATGAAGGTCCCCATTCAGGGTGATCCGCCATCAGCTTGCCATGAGTGGTCACGTCCGTCGGCGAAAGGTGGTTGAGCTCGAGAGCCTGAGTCTTGATCCACCCCAAGGGTTCAAGGTCTTTCAACAAGAAATCATCACGTGGAAGCTGCGCAGGCAACTCGACGCTGTTGTTGTTTCCTCGTTGGGGAGCCCATGCGATAGCCTGAACGAACGGTTAAAATGTACTCCATAAGACTACCAGTTGATCAGCATACCTTGATCTCCTTCACTTGCTTGTTGTCAGGGGGTGACACACCATACAAGAACGCAGCGACTTGGGTACGAAGATCGGCCGCCGTGACGAAATGGCGCAACAAGTTCTTCGGAAGGACATATGTGTAGGACGATGCATCGTCTCTAACATCGTCATTCGAAACGTAGATGTGCTGGAGACGAAGAGGAAGGTGGGTAGCCGAGATGGCTCGTACACGCCAGTCAGACTTGCTGCTGAACACCTGTTGCTCATAGTTCGTGGCTGAAGGATAGAGAGTCAATGAGTGTACGATTGAACCACGTTTATGTACTCACTCGTCACGGTTTGGATCGTGTCACCATGGATGTTAGTCGTTTGCCTGGATCGAGAGAGTGAGTTACAGGACAGAGACTCCTTTGGCAAAAACGACTCACGTCTGTACGGCGGTAACCTGACCTTGCCCCTCGTTGTTCTTCTCCAACTCTGCCATCTGCTGTCGCTGGACCGAAGGTGCCACAATTTCCTGACCCAAGATGATGTCTCGAATTTCACTAGCTGTTAAGGAAGCAATGTTGACGCTGTTACGCTTTCCGAAGTCCTGTGTAGTTCAAAGATTAGTAGCTGCGACATAGTAGGAGTTGCACACAACATACAGCCAAGATGAGATCCTTCAAGGCCACTTCCACCTTGATCCAATCCTCATCGCTCAGCGAGGGCCAGACGAAGTGAGGCTCGGTAATGGTGTTCTTGTCAGGACGCAGAATGATCTTGGCCTTCTCGTTGTTGACATGAAGACCACGCAACAGCAAGATCAATCGAGAGAAGGCGGTGTAACTTGAGATAGACTTGAGCCAGTCATCTACAGTCGGATATACTGATCAGCATCGCGATTCTATAGTTGAAAAAGGGTTCACCTACCGTAAAGGTTGAAGAGAACCATCTGCGGTTGCGTAGCACGCTAATGAAGATTGGTTAGTGTCTGCTCCAACACACAAGGTTGTTAACTGACCAGGATCAAGTCACCAAACTTCTCCATCTTCATGCATGCTTGGAACGGAAGCTGCAGCTCGCTACCCTTGATGACGATGTTCGGGAAATCAAGCAAATGCACTTCGAGAGGGTCTATACAGCAAACAGTGAGTGTCCGAGTAAATTAGCCACTAGAATGAGTACATACCTAACATGCCCTTGCGCGTGACAATGACCTGTTTCGGCTGTTCTTCGACGGGCAGTGAACGAACGAGGGCAGCTACTTCTTCGGCAGTCTTCCATTTGGCCAACTGGCCAAGACGCTTCTGACCAGCCCAGACACTCGTGTGAATGATCTTCAAGAACAGTTGTCCAGAACGAGGGTTAAAAATGAAGATAGCACCGTCTGAAATACGAAAGTTAGAAGATAGGCACTATGTCACACAGACCAATGCACTTACTGATAGGCTTGGTGGTCAAGTTACCCTCGAACGTCTTGTGACTATAGACGACGTGTAAGACACACTTCTATTACGGCTAAAGAAAACTGCTTACATTGTAACTCGGTAGACGTTTGTGTCATCGACGAACCCTGCAGGAGAATCATTAGTAGACTATCCAGGCCCACACCAATCCATGCTTACAGATGATTTGATTCGAGAAGAGTTCAGAGTAATTCTAGAAGACAAACACAATAAGCAACTGTCTGCTTCGTGAACAAAATTTAACTCACCTGACTGTTCAAGTACGGCTCAGTAGGCTCCGAAGAGTACAACTGCAGACCCTTTCGAATACGCTCACGCAAGACGTGACATGCCGGATTTGCCTTCATGATTTTCGCCATTGCTTGTTGGATCAGAGGCTTGAGACCAGGGAACCAGTTACCGTAGGCCGACCAGAGATTGTACGCGAGATCCATGCCGATCATGACACCGGTGGGCGAGGGATAGATACTCATGTTATCCGAGATCTGAAGAGGTTAAGATGAGAGTAAGCCGTGTAACAAAATCGAAGATGCGTACATAGTCCAAGAACTTCGCACGAGTGTATCGTTCGATATCGTGCGTGTCGAAGTCACCCCAACGAAGCTGAACATCAATCCAGAACTTGTTGCTGGTAGTGCCGTCAAGAACATCCTTGCTCTATAGAGAGGAGAGTCAGATACGTTCTCAAGATAGTGCCGTATACGTACATCGGTAACAAGTGACGGCCTGGCGATGTTCCACTTGTAGGCGGAGAACAGAAGAATATCGGCACAAGAAGAATTCATCTTGTAACTCTTACGCGGGTGAATCGTTTCCTTCTGCACGGTCTCGATCTGGAGGGGCTCGAGTTCTTGATCAAAGACTTGACACTGTGGAATGATACCGATTAGCGGTGTGACTGGAGGAAACAATCAGAATGACTTACAAGATCCATGACGACACTCTCGTGAACTAGAACGCGTATGTCAACGACCAGTATTTAGGTTGAGTTCAGAGAACTTACTCTTCTGCCACAAGTGAGCACGGAAGATCTGAATCAAACTGATCTTCAAGGTAGGGATCTTGCCGTGCCTGGATTGAAGTGAGCACAACGCGCTAAACATGGGTGGTGCCCACTTACATGAAGATACCCGTCAGATCAAGCTGGACCTGGAAACCGACATATACGTTGGCACGATTGATCGTAGGGCTCCACCAGAGTGTGAATCGTCGATTGGGAATCTGGTTAAGACCGGAACGCTGGGCGTTCGTCAACTTCTTGTACCTCATAGACTCTTCGAAACCGGACGCCTTCTCCCAGAAAAGACCTATAAGGACATCAGCGATGGTAGACGACTAGAGAATTCGTAACACTAACCTTCCCAGGTCGGGAAGTATGTGCCCTTGAAAAGCGTGTGCTCGAGTATACCCTCGACACCTCCGAGCGCAGCGATGACATCGACACGGTAGTTGTTGAGCTGCCAAAGTTTACCATCATGGCGTTGTGACGTCCACCAGAATGGATTGCTATATTGACATCAGTTAGACTCTGTTTAACTATGGAGTAGTAGCAATAAACGTACTGCTTCAACAGTTGATACTGCTTCCAATCAGTGCGGACACGCCAACCACGATCATAAGCAAGCCTAACAAAACTTTATTAGCTGTGGCCAGGAAGGGTGGTTACCTTACTCACGTGTGACGATCCTTCTGGAACAAGGTGTTGATACGAGGAATACCACGATCCCAGCTGTCCTCGAGATCCTCGAGAGTCAAACGACGGTTCTGAGCGTTGGCCTCCTTCCTCTTCATCGAGTACTCCGACCAGACACGCGCAGAATCCAAGAATTCAGCCTCCCATGGTTGCAGGTAGCGATACAGGTTGGGGATGAGCTGATCCTCTTCGTGTGACATACCCGCACGGAAGTGAGTGACGCCAACATCCGTCTGCTTTGACCAACGAAGATCACTTTGAGGGATGAGAACGTGACCCATTGACAACATGCCAAGACCACCCAGTTCCTATTTGCATCGTCAATACACTGGTGCAGCAAACAGCATGGCGAACATACCTTGGGAGTGTAGAACACGACAGGAGGGAAACGAGACGGCATCTTACTGTTGAGACCGATCTTGACACGAGTCTGGATCTTGTTCTCAGCCTTAACCAGAGCGTCGAGCAACTCGTTCGTATGGATGACTGCTTCACGATAGTAGGTCATCAGCCCGATGAGCGCCGTGTTCCACTTGTTCACGATCTTGGAGAACGTCGTCGAACCGGAGCTCATGAGGATCTGACGAATACGGTTGTTGAACTGCTGAACGCCCTCATCCGATACCCGCAAGAACGCCTGGGCTGTCCGTTCCTTTGTCTGCTCGTTGGTGAGGTTCCATACAGCATCCTTGAGCGAGAACTGCTCTCCGCTGGTGGTTCGGATCTTGGGCAGAATACGAACTTCGAAGCCACACATGGAGAAGAGCAGCTGAGGGTTCTCCTTCGAGTACACACTGACAAAAGTGTCTTCCCACTCGATGGTAGTGAGCGAGCGAGGAAGACTCTGCTTGACATTCCAGAACACAGCGCGACCGAGGTTGACGTCGTGCTTGATGAGTCGCATACGACAATCTCGCGGCCAGCATCGCTTATTGTTGTACCCGATGACATTGTTGTTAGTTGGATCGGGGTTCGCACTGAGGTAGCGTTGGATGAGGTCCCGAGACTCCTCCGCAGTGAAGCGGAAGAGAATGTGGATACGGTCGACGTAGCGAGAGTAGAGTCGGATAGGATGGCGAGTCTCCGTCTCCGAATCCCGGTATTGCAAGAAGTTGTTCGGCATCTGCGGAGGTCCTGCCATCTCGCTGGCACGCGACAAGCCCAGGATGAGCAGATCGAGAACGAGACCGTAGTACTGGAATACGAAGGCCGAGAACTGGAGACCACGAATGAGACCGTAAGCGTTGGTGTGAGCCATGTCCTTGTATGTGAGCACGGTATTATTCTTAGCCGTGATGTAGTCCGCCAGATTGTGGTCGAGAATAAGACGCAGAAGACGGTTGAGGAGGGTGAGATCGATCTTCTCGTACACCTTGGACAGGACGGTCTCCATCAGTACATTGCATTCGCCTTCGCTGGTCTCCCAGATGTCGTTCAAGTTGTTGATACCCTGGCACCACTTGTAGACGAGGAGCGGCGGTGGCTCGGTATCAGCAGGCTTGATCCACGCCGGGAATAGGCCACGCTTATCGGCTTCGAAGAAGAGGAACTGATCGAGGTAAGCATCCGTGATCTTCTCCACAGGCTCGATGTCGTAACAAGGAATGAGCTTGTCGTAGGTGTCGAAGAACTCGATACCTGATTCCTTGAAAGCACGCTGGGTCAAGAGCAAACGCTTGATACGAGACAGGCACTCGTGAGGGTTATCGTAGGCCTGCTCGATGAGAGCGAGTTCCTCTCGCTGCGACTGGTTCAGACGGCCTTTGACTGAGTAAGCCTCTTTCAGCTTTTCCAAAGCGAGAACGAGCAGCTTTGTGTCGTGCTTGTAGTTAAGGGGCGGGAAGGGGATAGGCGAGAACTTGCGACTCTCCAACCAATGCACAGTAGCGGTATAGATAGCGACAGCCTCCTCGGCACTGATGTAAGGACCGTCCTTGAGATAACCGTGCTGACGCTCCTGCTCGGCCTTCAGGTACAGACCTAGAGGAACAACACTTAAGCTTCACATATTGAAGGGCAGAAGGGATAAACACTCACGAGTGAGACGACCAAGGTTCTTCTTGACGACAGCCTTGTCAACAGTAGCCCCACGGCGGATACGCTCACGGTTGTAGTGGGCAACACTATAGTCCCGAGGTCAGCCATCCAACCACGCCAGCAATTACTGCGCACTTACGAGCACCACCAGTCTGCCTTGCTCTTGATGTATCGAAGAATGATGTTCTCAATGGCGGTGGGCATACCAGGGACCTTCCAGGGAACTGAAAAGAGCGTCAGCACTTATATTGGGAACGACATTCTGCGTACATACTGTTGGCCTTCCAACAACGCCAGGCCTCAGACAAGTGCTGCAAGATAGTCTTGGCCTTGTTCTGCTTGATGGACTCGGGCATCATGTCGAGGATATCGTGCATGACAGCAGCACGCAGCTCCAAGTCGTAGTGAGACTCGACACGCTGCTTCGTGACAGTCTTCGCGACACCCTTGCTGTTTCTGCCCTCGAATTGACGAGCGAGAAGGTTACCGAGCCTGGATGGTGTATAAGTGATATGGCGCGAGAAGGAGTAAAGAATGAGTGCTCACCATCTCTCAAGAAGAGGAACGATACCGCGCATGAAGAACAGCCACACTCGCCAGCCCGGAGCCCAGAAGCCACATCCAGGACCCTTCCCAACAGGTCCGGTGTTGAAGCGATAGTAGATAAGATGCTTCAAATCCTTCGTCATACGTACTTGCCTCATGAGCTATCACCAGAGAGTCAGCATCGAGAACAACCGAACGGTACAGTGGTACGTACCTTGTACTTGTACCTGTACATACCGGTGAGAGCACCGATATGCGCGAAGATGTACTGGAGGGCATCGGCCAGCTGGAAGGCGTCGACATTTCCGAGACGATACTGGACGTGGGCGTCGACAACGAGCTTCGTCAGACGAAGGATCTCACGGCACAAGTGGAAGGCGTTTCCGAATCGAGATTTCTTACGCTCCTTCGTCGTGAGGGTCTTGACCGGCTTCAAATTCATGTTGTAGTCCAAGTGAAGGTAGTTCAAGTTCTGTCGATGCGAGCACCATTAGTCCGCGGGTAGTGTCAAAGGTTGTTCGCAAACTTACCTTTCGGTGAATGAGGAGGTTGAGCATGTTGTAACCCTGCCTGCACACTTGCAAACCAGCCTCGACCCAGTCCAACTTGGTCGTCTGGAAGAACTTGGTCGCCTTGAGTTGACGGAACAGGTTCTTCTTCGTCATAGCCCTCTCAGGCCTCGACTTCAGCTCGTTCAAGACGAAGCACTTGAGCAACTTCTGGTACGACACTCGAACCTTGACAGGCTGGCCAGGAGGGCAGTGCTCGAGGTACCAGTTCTTAACCAGCGGAATGTCCTGGGCACGACGCATACGACCCGAGCGGCGACTGTAAGGCTCAGGTGCCCACCAGAGGCCAATGGCGTCCGCGGTTAGGTCAGTTTCGAGCGGCTTGTCCTCCAAGAACGGCTCGACTTCCTCCGGCAACTCAAACTCATCGTCATCTGCGCCGTTAGGGCCGAAGATCGAGTCCTCATGAGACACGAGGGGAGCGTTCTTGGGTGTATACCCTCGAAGCGAGATAGGGTTGATGAGAGGGTCAAAGTAGAACGCAGGAAGGTCGGGGTCGTCGGTACGGATGTAGACGTTCTTGGGGGTGTGGTAAGGGGAGATTTGCACAGAGCGAGGGAGGGAGTTGTAGAGATGGGGGAAAGCGACTTTATACTCGGTGCGGATCTGCTGACGAATGATAATCTTGTTGATGTCGTTAAATTCGTTCCAATCCTCGTCAAAAGTATCCATATCACGGTAGAGAGGCTCGAACTTCGGACCACCAGGAATGGCCATGTTCAGAGCCTTGGCGGTGAAGAAGGCCTTCTTATCAAACAAGTAACTAGAGTTGGCGTCTGTATGATCTGACAGAAGGGTGCGACCGAGTCGGTAAAGGTTGGCCATGACGGGCAGAGTCAGCGACCAGTACTTGTAGGAGGAACCGTTGACAGCAGTCTTGTCGTCGACGAGAGGCTTGGCATCGTAGAACCAGTCGAGGATGGCCGCATCCTCCTCCTCATCCAGCTCGAGCTGAATCGCCTCCAAAGGTTCGACATCGAGAACGTTGTCGCCATAGTCGAGCGGAGGTTCCTCGTCATCGAATGGGGGGAACCGCATACGCTTGAAGTGTCGACGGTCACGCTTCTCTCTTCGCATGGCGAGCCACATAGTACTCCATTGCGCATGATATACGGGTTCAATGACGCGAGGGATCTCGTTGACGAAGGTGATAGCACCAGTGATGTGGTAGAGTACGGGCACCTCGCGTACTTGCTCCCATGGGTAAGGAATATTCTCCAAAAGCTTCATGACCGCGTGAGGAACGTACTTCAACGCGCCGAGATGGACTCGCTTGTCGTTTCTGAACTTGCGGTTGGACATATCACCGTGGTCTTTGATGATTTTACGGACGTGCTCAGGAGGCAGATCCTACACCATACGCCAAATCAGCAGCCTTCCCATCCACAAAACGACACGTTTCCGAGTACGCACCTGCTTCCCCATGTCCACAAAACCTCCTTTGCGCTTCTCGCCGTAACGCTTCTTTTGCATCTGCACCCATTTCTGGGATTTTTGTGCCAGCACCTCCGGTGGCATTCGCGAACTTGAAGCTTGGCCAGGACCAGGCAGAGGCATGCCAGGTGGCGGCGGTGGCATGCCTGGTGGCAGCGACATAGGCATACCGGGCGGCGGAGGTGGCATTCCAGGTGGGTAGCTCATCGTCGTTGTCGTGCTCGACGCGGACTTGAGAGTCTTG
>JAXQGX010000613.1:0-13181 GCA_037040455.1 Irpex sp. P115-07
GGGGAGAGCGCGTACGAGACCGGGGACTGTACCTGTTGTGGTTGCGAGCCGGAGGTACTGCCATTGCTGGGGAAGTTTGGGCCTGCGACTCGCGGTGCGTTCATGTTATAGCCTGATCGTGGCGACGAGTTCGATAGCTGCAGGAGAAGTTGGGCTTCGTTGTGCGGTTTATCGCCTACTGAGGGCGAGGGCATGGTGGACATGTCTTCCGTCTTAGGAGAGCCCTTCAGGATATTCTGATATTTGGCCTTCAGGAACTGGATGATAGTGAGCTCGCGCTTCGTCGTGTTGTCCATGTCGCGGTCATGGTCCTGGATGAACCCCTCGACGATCATGCTCATCGTCTCCGCTTCTCGTCCCTTTGGATACAGCACGAGATAGATCCCGCTGATCATAGCTGCCTGGAACTCCCGATATGCACTCGTTACTGGATCCCTGACTTCATTAAGGGCGGAAGAGGTCCCGAGGAAGCGTCGGCGGATGCCAAAGTCTTGCATCGCGCACTCGAAACAAGCTTTCCGGGATCGGAGATACTTGTCGGAGCTGAGCCGACGGAGGAGGAACGGCCGATGGAGGGTGATACGGACAAAGAGGATCTCGGTGACGAGGAGGAATCGGTGAGCGGGGATATAGAAGTGGGTCTCGTCGAGGGACGTATCGGGATCGAGGGAGTAATAGGGAGGGAGCGATTGGGTGAATTTGACCAGTTCGTCGTCCAGAGCTAGGACGTCACTGTAATGTCTGGGGGAATTCACCTTTTGGAAGAAGTGTGATATTCGACCCATGATGCCAGCCAGTGTGTGTCGCAGTACCACGAACGTCATCTTCGTAGGTGTTGTCAGGGGGAACGGACCGCGGACGAGCACATTGTTCTCATCCTCGACGTTGGCAGGCGATAAAGTCGACGTGTAGTCGTCTTGTATAGCCGATGGACGTCCCAATACCAACGCGTACGAACGATCAGCATGGTAAAGGTAAGACCTATGGAAACGTGAGCAGTATTCTGCATCAAGTTAAGACAAAAATGCGAACCATATCCTACGGCGGTGCTCGACCTGGAAAGGGTCCAGTCCTTGCTAAAGGAAAGGTTAAGTACTCTAGAGGTCCCTTTTATAAATACGCCTACCAAAGAACCGCAATCCCGGTGCAAACCCAGGGCCTGCGCAGTCCTAACCGCAGCACCAAGCTGACTCCAGCACTCTGTCATTTTTCGGTCGAACAGCAGGAATCGGGCGCTCTGATCAATGGTCAATGTGGGGAAACGGAGATAAGATTACACTCCCTTACCAGAAGCCGGGTGATCACAACCTCGAGACAGTCGGTGTGGATTGCCGCGGCAATAAGGAGAGATCGTCGAGCTGCAAATTTCAAATGAGTATACGAACTGTTAATGTGGGGCTAAAGACATACAACACCAGTAGTATCTCTGAGAAGTGAGCCTTCGCGTCCGCGTATCTCCTGAGATGTGTTCTGGGGCCAACCTGACTGCAATTGCCAGTATGACGAACAACAGCGGTAAAAAGCGGAATTCGTTGGGGTTAACTGCAGCGCCATCGTTATATATCGAGCTGTATCCCGCCCGGAAGTTCTTCTCTGATATGGGGTAGCGAGTCCAGTTACTGTATACATCATGAGATTCTGCTCAAAGCAAGAACAAGGCGAAGACGTACATCCCAGTGAAGTACACGTCCACCAGCTTGTCCGTCAATTGCCGTGGCGGCAGTTCATGTAGGAGTTCGGATATCTTATGCGGGGCGACGCCACATTCTTGGACAAGGGCTTTCAAGTTGTCTGCTGGAGATGAGTCTGAGGAAACCAGGAGGGCTGCGTTTGCATCGTTGCGAAAAATATCTGACGGGAGTTGATCCACGGAAAGGGGGTTTGGAGTGGCCTCATGATCAGGTGGTTTGGTATCTACCACGTTTTGGAGCTACAGAACATTCAATAAACTTTGCGACGGGTTAAGATCTCCGACTAACCTTCTCAAGCATGGCAGATGCTGCTACACTGCCAGAGGCTGCATTCCCATACCACCGTCCACTATCATAGATACCTCCGCTCACATCATCTTCGTCCGCTTGTGAATTCTTATCATCGTCAACACCTGGGGACGGCGAGCCACGGCCGTTCTGGCCTTGACCACTGGGTTGACTGCCCCTCCAATAATCGGGAAGTGCTGAAGCCAATACTTGCTCGACACGGGCCAATCGAGCATGGAGATCTTGATCAGATTTTCCAGGGGTATACGGCTGGCATAATTCGGGGACTTTGCGGGCTATGCACTATGGAGGGTTCAGTATAATTTCCGACGATAAGGATGAGCTCAAAACCATGTTTACCCCACAGCCTTGTTTATACTACGAACGTGACAGTGATACCCATTGGCGCATTCGTATACAAGGCATGAGGCAAGTAAACATATTTCCGAGGGAGGAAGACGATATTTACGTGGGAGCAAGGTATCTGACGGTCACACTGCGGGCATAATCAGTCAGACAAATACGTCAGAAACGAATCATCATCTACGGACCTTCTGCTTGCGTCGATGACATTCGCCGCATGAGTAACTGTGAATAGGGGAAATTGTATGCGCGTTAATTGTATGTAAAGATCAAGGATAGATGGGAGAGAAGGATCAGTGGTTTATTGAAACCAGTCATTGGTACGATGAAAAGGCGCGTGGGCTTGTTCTAGGTCAGAACACAGATAGTCGGCATGCCTTTCTTTGAGACTCCGAAATGCTGGATGTCAAGGACTACGCCCTCGAGCGGTCAACAGACAGGCCAACACCCCCGTAGATCCTTGGCGGACGGGCCTCGGCGTAAACACAAATGGATAAGCACGCAAAGGGGTATGTGCAGCGCGCAGGAAAGCTTTGTGGGGGAATAGAGTTGAGGAAGTGAACACTGAAAACATACCTGACCCGTGTGCGCGCCTTCTTTGAGGATCTGCTGCTGTGCTCGTCGTCCTCTGCCTTCCGCCGCGATCCGACCTGGGGCTCAGGAGTATCCGCGGGAGTGTTCTGAGAAGTTCTGACCATCGTTTGAGCGGGTGTCGAAGTGTTCAGGGGGTTAACATGAAATCGCAAGAAATACAGGACACGCCCGTCGGGTACGCCGTTGGTCGGCGAGCAGAAGGCTTGAGCGGGACGAGCGAGCAGGAGGAGGTGAGAGGCAAAGTGCAGCCGAGTGTGGAAAGGTTTACTTAAGTTACCAGTCTAGTCATCCACGTGAAATGGGCGCCTGCGCTTTTACCCGCCTAGACCAATAGGAATGCGTGCCGCAATGCTCCTTGTACCGACCCTTCCACCGTCTTCTCGTCGTCCGACTTGTCCCTGCGCACAACGGGTCCGCCCTCGCCCAAATTAACGAGTTTATTGAACAGAGTGTCATACACAGCATGGACGACCCAGCATGGAAGAAGCTGAAGTTGTCGCTTGAGCGGCCATACAAAGATGACAATGGTAATCCAATACCGACACTGTTAGACATCACACCAGAGGGACAACACATTTATGAACCGTGAGTATCGAAAACAATATCGAGTTGATTTCTTCGCATGACCACTTCGGTTGTGAAATGGATTCCACACACCTCGAGAAGCATCTCACTCGCTGAACGCTGTTCTCTCACAGACGAGAAGACCCCACGACAAAGATCGGAAAGAACCTGGCACGTATTTTCCAGGAAAAGGGCCATGACTTTTTCGACAAGTACCCTCTCGACATAGACTCAGTCAGTGAGGAGGTAGACGAGGAGAAACAAAAGGAACAAGATGACAATGTCCAGCCAATGACACCAGAAGAGTTGTTCAGGATGCGTATGGAGATCCTCCCCCAACTTCAGTGAGTTCAGTCTTCAGCCTTCACGGATATGAGAAGATTTACTGAGCGCAGTATAGCCTTTGGTGAAATGACACAAGCTCGCGATCTGCTCTCGCTTCTCTTGTCTACACCTAGCAATCAGCACCAGATCCCTGGCCTGTATGGGTCGCAGCAGAGCGCAACTCCTGCACAACCCTCGACGCTGAAGGCCACGACTGTAACGAAACCACCGCCTATACAATCCGTACAAGCCTTCAATACACAGCTTGTCATTGGAAGCAAAGATCTCGCTCTACGGAAAGCTGCTGACCTGCTGAAGACCGCCGCGGAGAGCGTAGAAAAGACTCGTGCTCGTAGTGAGCGGTACTGGCTTGACGCACTGAAGATCCGACGAGGCAACTGGGGTCTCATACCCGCGCCTCTACCGTTAGGTTCGGCGACTGGAAGAGGAGCAGACAAAACCTCGAAAGATTTCCTCGTCTCTTTCAGCCTCGAAGAATGTGCGTCTTCGTAAGATCGAAGTCGCACTACATGACATCTGACTGCTTCTACTTCTCCAGCACCGGTCATCTACCGACGGCGTGCCATCGGCCGTATACCTGCCTTCGATACCAATGCGGGTATCATCGAGTACCCTTTGCGCCAAAACACATGCCTGCAAGTGGCTATCACAACTATTGGCGCAAATGCTGTTCGGAATACAGTACGGAACAATGTGACTGAGTACGATGACTCTAAACTGGAGGAGTCGTTACGCGGAGCGCAGGCAGAGGTCGTACAGCAGGAAATTTTCTCCGTGCTTATCAGAGAAGCGAGCAATCTCTCGACTGCGAGTGCGAGGGTGTCTGAGCGGTTGATAGTCATTGACGCTGCGCAGAGCGTCGAGCTCGCATTCGAACTGGTAAGCCTCTGCATCACATTTACATCACTCAGCGTCCCATATCCGTATTCACTATGCTAACGTTCACGATCTGGTCATGTTTTAGGTCGAGAGCGGCTCGGTAGAGTCACAACAAGATCCCGCTGCCGCAGCACTCTGCGACTTCATCTTCTCAGCCTTACACATCCTCCTCCTCCGCGCACACGCCCACGTCAAAACCCAACGACTCGGACAAACGGGTCTATATCGTCCAACTCCGCCCTCAACAACATTACATCCTCCGCCGCCGATCCTCCAGCCCGTTGTCGACCTCATACAGTATCGTGTGTTCTGCGATCGAGTGCATCTAGAGGTGGACAAGGTCGTGGATGGGTTGAAGGCTGCTGGGGTTTCTGTGAAGTGTAGAATGAATCGTGTTGGGGAGAATGGACAACAGTTGGTTGGGATGCTCACAAGTACGGAGGGGCCGCAGAGGGTAGGCGGAGAGACGCTGTTGCGTATTGACAATCGGTTAGTCTCCTTTCTCTCCATATTTAACAATCCCTCCATCTAACCCGTTTCTGTTTGTTCTGAAAACAGTCATTCTATCCGTTTCACATACTCCTCACCATCTTCCTTAACCGCACATCTCCCACAAGCGACACTTGCAGTCGCCTCCATATCTCAATTGACCCAGCTACTGTATGACGAAGTCGGCAGCTGCCTCCTCCAACGGATATGTGAGATTGGTGAAGAACTGTCGGACGGTGTACACGGGACGTGGTTCGTTGACCTTCTCACGGGACGTACTGTCGGGCGATGGGAAGGGAAAGCTTTGTACGTCGATACTTCCCGTATGTGGGTACTTTGCACACAGCTGACCGACGAATGTCATCTCGTAGGAACTTTCTCGTTACTTTTGCGGACGACTCTTCCGTCATTTGCACGGCCACGATGTTGGAAAGAGGAGAAACACAGCCTGCGACGGCTGTAGAGAGCTATGTTGCGGAAGACCTACCTGGTGTCGCCCTGCTGGAATGGACGAGACAGACGATTGAAAAGGCTTTAGTAGGATCCTCTTAGCAGCTCGGTGACTACATGATCGAGGATGTCAAAATATGTAGGAGGAGATACGATACATGCCATAATTCGAAAGACTAATCTTAGAGATGGGTGAACATGTTTTAGCGCGAGATATAGTAGTATTACAGAAATGAGACAGGTAGGCAGATACGTATACGGGTATGATAACACAGCCAGGAATAGTCCAGGTCCATACAGCATAACAAAACCAAAGCTAAGTAAGGTGGCGTGAGCACGCACGATTTTGTCACCACGGATATCGCTCCAAATCACAATCAGTATTGTGCATCTCAATGCCCTCCATCTCGACGAAGGCCCGTTGAGGTTGGGCAATATTCTAATAATAAAAGGTTGAGAGCTGTAAGTAGGGGTCAGGGTACGTAGGGAAATATGGACTGACCTTGTAATTTACGTGTGAGCTGAAGACTAGAGAAAGGAGAGTTAAGAAGGAAGATGAGCTCGCAAAACATTGCCTGACAATCTCCCGTAACTCACTGGGCGAGGTCCCCTCGGATTCTGTCCAATCCGACCTGGAGCGCGATACCGGTTTAAGTCTGGAGAGCTGTGCGGTCCATGCGACGCGAGAGTTGAGAGAGGACATGAGGGAGTTTGTGTAGAGTTTTGAGAGTGGGAGGTTGAATATTAGGTGAAGGCCAGCCGGCTGCGATGGTTGAGTACGGATTACCAATGAGTAGCAGGAGAGGGAATGAGTATTTGGTATGAGCGTAGTAGAGGTCTTCTAAACGGCTTAAAACTTACGGTGACGAGGAAGAGAATGAGATCGATGATCGCACAGACGGTGGTGATCATTCCTGTCTGCACTGTCACTGCTCAGTTAAAGGCGGAGAAGAGTACCAGATGGATGTCAGTGAGTTAGAGATGGACAAAGGAACATACGCACGTCGGATAATCCTGTTGACGACATCGTCTGTCCCAGTCAACCCCGTCTTGTGTTTTTTCTACAAGTTGCGCAAATTGACATAAGATGATAAAATGATAGTCAGTTGGTCTTTCGGACAAACGATACACAAGGCCTTGGATGTACTCACCAAATTCCAAACGAGAGACAAAGTGATGATCATATCCGCTGCCGCAGAACAAGCAAGCCAAATTATGACGACGACTTCAAACTTTTGGAAGTGTACGAACTCAGGGATGCTAGCGTTGACGGACCATCAATTGGTGTTGGACCGTAGCGTAGACACAGATAACAGGATAAGTTCTTACATTCTGCAAGCAATGGACGTTGCGAGGCCTCCCACTGTCAACGTGGGTTGAGTAAATCAGATGTAGCAGTGGCTCAACCGCAAGTGAGTATACTCACGACATTGGCATATCGAGCAAAACGCGATGCAGGCAACCAGAAGCCAGCTTTTGGAGAGAACTCTGACTCTACAGGCGAAGAACAGCTGAACCATACATGCGATGATTGCCTGTACACACGTATGATTATTCAGTCCACATCGAGGCCATACAGGGCTAGCATGACGTACCGTTAACGCAGGATCTGTCGATTTATGGTAACAACAAATGCAAGCGAAGCAGTGAGCACTTGCAATACTGGTAATACTACAGTCAAGGAAATACCTGTTGAGAACACTATGATCACACCGCAGGTGGAGTCAGAGATGTTTAGACATCGGTTCGACGTATTGAAAGGTAGACTTACCCCATGAAGCATATGTCAATGCGTGTTCATCGCCTGATGGAAGTGAATTGCAATATGTTAGTGCTCTAGCCTGCCGGTACAAGTAGAGAGATTCATACGTACCAAAGTTGTTGACTAGGGGAATATAAACAAAAGAGATGTCGAAGGCGCTATTGAGCGTATCGCAGACGAATAGCATGGTGACCTGGAGTCGGAAACATTTAAGAATGGTCAATGTCTATACTACGTGGAGTTAAAGCGAGAGACTCACGAACAACTTGATCCATAGCTTGTCCCTGGTGGCGTACACAATCAGTCACGGTAAGCCGAAATGAGGCTACTAAGTTTAATCACAGAACAGCTCACTTTCTGAAAATGTCGAAGTACATATATGTCTGCGTGATCATGATTCCATAGAGTAGGACATTGAACACCATTCCTATGAATATCGGCCCATATCTATATACCGTATGTTTTGTTTGTCAACTATTCTGAGCATCTCTGTTACAAATTCTGATTCCACTCACGTCACAGTAGCCGGAGAACTCATCTCTCATTCCTTCCCTATCTGCGAGGTATGACTGTGATCCAGGAGGTGCAACTGTGAGACGATCGAAGTGAAGGTCACAAAAGGCGATGGGTGCACCAACAGCCTTTCTTATATGTTCGCAAACGAGGAAGTTAAGCAGAGCCTTCCATTCACCCAACACCTATTCGGAGTTGGGGAGTGACAGTCGACAATTTGGGCCAGATTGGCGACCCTGGCCGCTTGAGTTGGCGATAGTACACAGCTGGAGTTGGATCTACATCTAGAAACGGCTCTGATGAGAATCACACATGCATGATGCACCCTTGACGATTACCGACAACGAACGTCCCTGGGAGAATCCCAAGACCGGGCTGCCCAGCTGTACATAGCTGGTCGGCATAAGTTGCAGGCGAGATATGTTCCATGCTCTGGACGAAATGCGACGGACTCGGAGTCTCAAGAGCGCTTGATGAAAAGAAAATGTGAAAATGGCCGTAGATCGTGACTGGTACGCTCTAAGGCCGGTTCCTCATCTGGAGCGCCATTTACCTACATAGGATGAGCAGCGCGTTGAGAATGGTATGGCTTGTACTCACATCACAGTGCATAACAAATTGCAGCGATTGGTCTCAGTACCAACGCGTAGAGCCTGAGTACTAGCGTGTCTGCCAATATGAATTTTCCGCCGGCAACCTTCCTAAGAGTCCAGATGCTGGAAGTTGGGATATCTGTTCCACCCTGCCAAGAGTGAGGATGCTTCATAAGTGGGGGAACGGTGCAGTACTATGTATAAAGATGGCTGACAAGCAGAAGGTGCGACTCGGCTTCAGAGTGGGGCTGCCAGTGCCTATTGCTTAATGTAGTGCAATACGTATGATGCCCTGCAATGGTTTTGGTATTCTGAGCATAAGCGTAAGCGATTGACTCAACTTGCTGCTTCGAATTATGTGTATGGTCTCGACTGGCTGACGCCATTGTCTTATCGATCATCCCCTATACATAGCTATATCTGTTGGCTGGTATCTTGTAAGCTCAATCAAGCCACACAAAGCCAAAACAGAGAACGTGTACACTAAAACGCACCCCGCTTGGTCGAGTCTGTTATTTTACGTAGTCCCTATCGATCACGGTGCTGTGTAAGCTATGAAATTCAGTACGACTGGATGCATGGAAGAACAACCCACCTTGCACCGTGACGAGCCCACGATAGACTTCTGTCGCTGTGTTGAAGCTTGGCGACTTCCACCACCACCACCTCTAAGCAGATCGAAGTTGTAGCTCCATGTCCCAGCCATTCATATCGAGCTCTACTCGCTTCCGTTCGTAGAAGACGACATTCTGTCTTCGGTGTTTTGGAGTCTGCAGTCAGGATCGTATGTTGCGTCAACTTGTTCGGATTTCTGCATCAACGTACAGGAAGCCGACAACACCAGTTTACTTGTCCGGGTCACGATCTCCACACTTGTCCACTTACCAACAAGCGTCATATTGCCATGTTGAGTGACTTGGGTTTGCTCTAGGTGACGTGCTAGACGACCGTCACGCCCACGTTCGAAGACTATTTAGCGTCTACTCATGAACTCGGAACGTAGTAGGTTCTCACCCAACAAACTTCGTGAGATGCCGGCCCAGAACCTAAACCAATTTGCCAAGTGTGTCCCAGTTGCTCGATACGTATAACAATGGCAGAACCTGTACTCTGAAGGCCTGGTGTCAATTATGCATGGCCAGCGGACCTCCATGGATATTCTTTTATGGACCAGTTACGCAACGTAGAATCAAAATAATCAAAGAACACAGAGCAGTAAATTGCGAAGGTACTCACGATCATTTCAAGTGGTGTAGGTTTTACGTGCGTTCCTGCGTGTGATACGACGTAATGCGAGATTAGTGGCATTGCAATGTCGTGATGTGTAAGGGTCTTACTACATAGGATGTGTTGTTCATAACGTCAATTCAACAGATGATAGAGGTGGGGTGACGGATTGTAAGCTTCAAAATGGAAGATGGTCAGGTTCGTTGTTCTATATCGACGTGACGATGCTGTTCGGTGGATCAGTTCAAGCCGACCATATCTGTCAGTTAGAGTGCAATATGATGTGGATAAGTATCAATATCAGGGTCTCTGGTAATTTAAGTAATCGTACTCATCAATGAAGCTAGATATTCGTCGTCACCAGCCAACCTCAGGCTTTCTAACTCCAACCTTCATCACAAGTGAGAAGTTGAAATTGGGGTGTGGACATTTGAAGCGATAGAGGAAAGATGGCTGAAGACTTCATGCGAACTTGGTGACGTCGTGGATCTTTTGAGGGGTCGTTTAGGGCTTCGCAGGTTGAGTAACGCTGCTATGACTGTCATCACAAGTACATAGGATAGAGGGACCGGTAGTCGACGACGTACCGATAACCGCCAATGGAAGACTACTCTATTGGATCCAATATTTCTCTTGAACACTAACGCCCCTCCAAATCAAGCTCGAGCCTCTGCAGTGAGAGTTGGGTATCGAATCGAGTTGACAACCTTTCCACAACTACAGTAGAGTCGAGATCAAGACGCGAGGCTAGTCAGAATTATTAGCCTCGTTTTCACCAATGGTCGTCCTTCGGGGCTCCACTCCAACAGTGTGTTCCTGAACTCCGAGCTAGTAGGTCTTCCTCGATCGAAGAGTTTCCGTAGTCTCGTGGAGTTTTATGATAGAAAATGTTCGGAGTATGTCCTAAGGCGCTGTACACGAAGAGTTCCTCGTCAGCATCGATTTTAGTAGAAACGTTGGTACGAAGATGTAAGTACACACATACATATTAGCGTTCCACCCAAGTCGCAGGTCGAAGAATACTTGCGTGAGTCCATACGAAGGACCAGCGTAAGTCTTCACCGTCGATCAGGCACACCTTTGCCTGTCACAGTCCTAGAATCATATGTCAAACTTCATTGACATTACTTGGTCGGAAGCAATCAATACGAGGTATACAAACAACCTTTCCTCGAGTGGGAAAACCCCGCAGGTACATGAAACGAGCCGTGGGGTATTCTCACACTAGGATGGGTCGTGGGTACGTTTCCCAGTTACGTAGGGCGTAGAGAATGGGCTGTATAAGTAGTCATGACGCATGGGTATTGCGCCAGGATCCATGCAGTCAACGCATTGAAGCCTGGTAGGACGATCAGTGTTGGGTACGAGAGAGAGAACGAACATGGGGACGTACCGGATACTGTACTGCTGTATCGCACCAATAGCATTCTACGAATCATAGCCACAGTGCACGTTGAGTGATTCGTACAGTACGGTCGCGAACTCTCTCGACAGCATGCACTACAACCTATCTTCCACAGTCCTAAGGCTGGTTGCACGAACCTAGAACGTTTGGTATACGTGCAAGGTCGGGTATACGGTGCCGAAACACACTCACGGACTGGTGAGCCACCCAGCCGCGGGAGTGGTAGGAAGTAGATCTACATCGGGAAGGTGTGGGGAGATCCCGGGCTGCGATAGGGCTAACTCAGAGCCGACTATTTTTTCGAGTTCAGCAGAAATTGGCATGCGTTTATTTATAGAGGTGACGAACCTCGCAGAGAATATCTATATCTTTTGAATTGGCGCTGAATTGTAAGCTGCCTCGCTGTATACCCCACAGATATCACTACCCTGCTTGAACATGGACAGTGGAACTTTGAATCCAGGAGCAAACACATCTGCAAGTTTGATGCAATTTGAGTCGTTTGACCTAAGTTACCCCGAGATGAAATGTAGCCGGGGCGAAACCGCACAACGTGGTGAACGTGGCCACACAGTTCAAACTTTATACTTCCTGAAGGTTCTTGCAGTAAGCTGACTCGGACCTGCTTGACCGGAGTGGCCATGTGCTACTGGTACAGCGGTGTCAGTAGCACGAATTCAAGTAGAGGATAAGAGTGAGTTGACGGTGGGAAGTCGCCGTGAAAGAAAGAATGGGAAGCTGCTTACGGCCTGGACCAACACTCTAATCAGTATACAGTACCGCGCCGAAGTTCTGTATATGCCGCCATGGGAAATTGGAAAGGAGAGCCATAGAGAGTCGCAGCGGACCAACCAGGCACACCAGGTACCCGACGGTACGTTGCGAGCCTCGTGGGCTCGTTTCACTTTGACTTTACTCACCCGACTCGGGGATCGGAAATTCTGCATAGAGAAAATTCTTCAGCTGTGTCGTACACTATGACATAATGCATTTCTGTCGGCAAGTTCAGCATGATCATGATGCTCGAAGCTAGGCACCGGAGGCCCATAAATCTGATAAAGTAAAAGCTGTAAAACTCACCGGCACTGCAGTGTACAGGTACACGACAATTTTCGATCTCGATCGTAAAGTGGTTGGTTTTCAACGTCAACTTGGACTGCCATATCGAGGAAAAGTACGCAGAGATCTCGTCCGCGGAAGCAGATTCCTCAGATTATTTCTTGTTCCGGGGTGCGCGCCTGCTTGCCCCGACGCCGTCTCTCTCGCTCCAAAAATTGATATTCCCTCGAGCAGCCTCGAGCTGGTTCTGTGGCTAACGTCAAGGATGGCTCCCCGCAGCCTCATATGACAGTGGACCGTATGTTTTCATATGTTTTATTCTGAATTGGTATGTCGTATGTTTTGTCTCCAACTCCAGCGGCGAAGTGGGGCGGGGACGAGCAGTCCGGGGGAGGGATGATGATGAAAGCGGAGGTGTGCGAGCGAGATGTCAACTGTTTTGCCTGGAAATAGGAGGAATTGGATCATGGATGTCGTCAATGGCGCGAGAGGTCGCTGTTTTGGCTATGACGATGATATGTTTTCATCAGTTGACTGACCAGGTCCTCCTCGGCTTTGTCTTGACTCAGGTTTGGCAGATTTCGCGTAAGAGAGAAAGGGCTGCACGTCGAGAGTAGTAGAAGTGAGAAAGAGAATTTCCATGTGTTGCCACGAACGTGTCGGGATGAGAGAGATGGGAGGCCATGTGCACGGCCGACGCGGCATGGGGCTACGCCGTTTAGTTATCTAAATAGACTGGTCCGGTAACAATACGTTGAAGACCTGGACGGACCATAAAAGAGATGTTGATAACGTTGGGCAAGTCCTTCGAATTTCTGAGGGGTGGATACGCCGCGGCAAGAGAATTGAAGTGACCGTGAGTGGATCGGGTGCAGTGTAGTACAAGTGGATTGTTACGAGTTGTTTGGTGACAAGCGAAGAGACGAGGTGAGGCGGAGGCACGGACGGCTTCTGTGCCT
>JAXQGX010000614.1:0-13309 GCA_037040455.1 Irpex sp. P115-07
TATTCGATCTCACTTTGTCGCATGTCCGACTGGCCTCTCGCGTTCGTGGCCAATCTATTGATCTTCCAGGTGCTTATGTAAGCATCCATAATTGAAAGGGTCACTCTACTCTTTGCCGCCTCCAGCCTCAACTCGTTCAACTCGAACGTCCACCACCACCTTCTCCCCACTTCTACCTCTCAGACAAACCAAACATGTCCGAATCCGAGCAACCAGCTACTCAGGATAACATCGAGCCAAAGGCTGAGGACGCGAACGCGCCCATTAACATCAAGGTCAGGCGCCATTGGCCGGTCTCCCTCTGCTGCAGTGCAGAGGAGGGCTTTCCCGTCGTTGTCGCCAAACATCCTGCTGACGAGTTTGATGTTTTTGCGTCTCATTTGCTGTAGGTGTTGACGCAGAACGGCGAGGAGGTGTACTTCAAGATCAAGCGAAACACCAAACTCAGCAAGCTGCAAGGCGCCTATGCGAATAAGGTCGGCAAGGATGTCGGTAGCATTCGGTGAGTGTGGAAGTCCTTCTATTCTTGTGGCTGCCCTCGAAGGAGGATGAATTCACTGTGAAGGCTGTTTGACGCATGAGACACGCGTCGGATGCGCCTTCTTCGGCGTTTTGGTCGTGTTTGGAGAACTGCGAAGCTGATTCGTCAATGTCTGCAGATTCTTGTACGATGGAAACAGGATACAGGACGATGACACGCCGTCGTCTTTGGAGATGGAAGACAACGGTATGTACTGGTAAAAGACGTCTCGCATGCGTGCTTCTGACTGTCCCTGCTAGACACGATCGATGTGATGGTAGAGCGTACGTCCTTCAACTCGACTTTTGCCGTGCTTTTATTAATTATTTTCTTATGACAGAGGTCGGAGGTTCAGGGTGTTAACAGAGCTGTACTATTACTTCCTTCTATGTCCTCGTTCGTCTCGCTGCTCTTCGTTTGTTGTCGTCTCCATCGTTCATCGTTGCAATTTACTCTATTCACAAACTGTACGAACAACAGAATCAAACCTCTTGCCCAATCACTGTCACCACAAAATTTCCTGTCAGAGACGGTATAACCAAGCACGCTAGACTCTACAGGTTCGATCTGACGTGGCCGTGGTTCCTGTGGCATTCAACCGACGATATGTATGCGCTTACATTCGTCGACGCCAGTCCAGAGGCCACAGTGACTCACGACACTGCGGATAGCAATAAAGATAAAAACTATGCGTCGCGGAACATTTGAATAATGATTAGGAGGTGGTGATAACGGGATGGGTCTGGTCGAGAGTATGCAATAATTGCTTTTGTGTTTATTAACTTACTCTGATGGCAGGATTCGGGACTTCCGGTTCTGGTCTCTGGGCTCACATGTATGCGCACAAAATTTGGCAGAGTTCAATCACACACTCATTCACCAAATGTTATAGCTGCTTGCGTTCTCGTGTATCTGCAGTTAAATACGACCGTCGATCCAAAAAGGAACCCATCGAGGAGAATGTCAGCGCAGGAAACACATGGCCTGGTATCGAGGTGGCCACTTAGGCCGCGATAGTTCCCGTAATGGCAGAAATTGAGGGAGAGAAGAAGTATTCTCCGCCATTCGAGACCAGGAAATCAGGCAAGGTATAGCTCTTCGTTTGGTCGTTGGGGTCAAGACCGACAGCTGTGCGAGGCGTACCACGTCCGATGACTGGGTCGAACCCAGCGTTGACCGACTTGAGCGGTGGGAAACTGGGTATCGTGCGGTGAGTTTGGTTCACACAGCATCTGGAGTCGATTATGAACTTACTTGGCAGTGTTAGCCCAGTTGACTTGCTGGAACCGGAAACCGTTCGCTATGCTGGACTGGTATTCGACTATCGCCGTGTATAAGCTTGTTGATCGGATAAGAAAAGAAAGCATGCTTACCGAAGGCGAGGCCACGATCGGTCTGCGTAGTGTTCGCATGGGCCTCTGCAGCTGACACCTCAGGGCCGTAAGGGGTGCCCGCGCGGATGGCATGGTTGATAGTATTGGCGTCCGCCAAATCAGCGCGAGGATTGGTCTTACGGATGTGTGCAGAGAAAGGGCAGTATGTCTGGTCACTGATGAGATTGGATGTAAGGTGCGCGAAGTCAAACTTGTTGTTTCGCTGGGGATCGGCGCCGAGGGTGGGGTCGTCGGTCTCTGGGACAATGTCGAGGGGCGCACCGCTCTTCCAGCGACCGATCATCCTAGCACCTATGAACTCTGCACCTTCCTGCACGGTCAAGGTACCGGCCTTGTTTTGGACGGCATTATCTAGAGTCCACTTGTTGAACTCAGGCACGAGTTGTTTGAGCTTCCTGAAGACTAAGAACGAGCCGTCCTTTGTCCACGACGGGCGGGTGAAGGTGCCATCGCCAAGACGTCCAGTCAGGATGATCCCTGGAAGGACAAGAGTCTGTCCGGGGAGGGGATCATTGAAGCCGATGACGGCGGGATTCGAGATACCGTCCAAGAACCCAAAGTCTGCGATGCAGGTATATCAGTCGACATCTTCAAGGATGATGAGGAGACCTACGCTCGTGGCCAGCTTGGGCACCTGGTCGTGCCGCGCTATTGAGAGTATAGACAATAGATAGAGAGCTGCCGAACAGTTTATTCAAGTCGTTGTTGTATATGAATCCTGCAATGTTCAGCATCAGCGTCGTCTATGGGCACGCCATTGGGAAACTCGTTACCTGGTCGCTGCCAATGAGGAATACGCCATGGATGTTTGTTCCCTTGAAGGCAGTCTCCCATTTGTTAATATCATCTCCAAGACCGGAAGCATCCGCGAACTGGCCAGGTGCGAATTGGGTGTCGCCGAGGTTATCAGAAACTCCGAGCGTAGTGAAGCCAGTCTGGGAGAACGCGACGTTGACGAACGCCAGCGGTTGTGAGGACGGAGGAGAGACGAGAGTGGCAACCGAAGTGATATTGGCAGAGGCATAGGTCTTGAGGACGCCCTTGAACCTCGTTGGATCGTTGATATGGAAGAAGACGAAGCGTTCCTTTTGCTTCTTCATTCCGACACTAGAAATGGCGAGTGGCTCTTAGACATCATATCACTAGTAAGTAAAAGCAAGCCAAAATGATCATACAGTATATCTCCTTGTATATTCTGGATTGGCAAGAACGTCCCGTTTGTGGCATTGAACGTAAGGATCTGCTCCAAGGTCGGTAAAAGGCCTTGTCCCGGGAAGGCTGTACTCTATCAGCGTTTACTCTACAGAGAAGGGGGAGGGAGGGAACATACATGCCAAGAGGGGTGCACTTCGCGTGTCTCGTTTCGTCAGCTCGTCCTTAACGGCGGACACATGTGCACCAGAAACGGTACAGATATGTGCGATGAACGAAAGAGATGCGACCAATAAACCGGAGTCGCGCATAGTGGCGGAAGCAAGGATCAAGGGAGTGCTGAACTCTGCGTTTCATCTCCTGTTTTCACTCGCCTTTTATACTTGCTCTTTTGATGACAGGCATAGCGCAGTCCTTGTTGAAATGGACAAGACAAGACGTACAAATCACTCACCAGGAATCTGCCTAGTGCTGAAATTTGAAAGCTCAGCGCAGGACAGCTGCTCCACTCCATCTGTCGATAATTAAATTGCGAACCTTCAAACGAGGCACATCGTGGCAATTCCCGCTACCCTGCATTTGCTACCCTGAAAACTCGGTAGCGAAGCATTTCCCGTTGTGGTAAACAAGGCCGTCGTGACTTCATGGACACCACACGATCATTGTACGACACTCTAAAAGCATACGCGGCGGCGTGAGAAAGCAATTGCAAGGGCCGCGTGGAACTCACTTCTGGTAAGCATATTGTATCAGGATAATTACCATCCTTGCCACTAGTCGAGGTTCATTAGACGTTTGCCCTGTAAATCAATTGAAGTTATCAAACACCGCACGGGCGTGAATATGTGCGAGGCTATGCCTTCTTGTAACGGAGAATTGTAAGGAACAGGTACGAATGTACCTATGGTGTCTTGAATCTTCAGTGAACAGCGGATCATGATGAACGACAGTAATGCGATTTTAGCCGTAGATTTATTCCTGCTTTTGTCTCTCAGAGCTAGTATCAAATACAAGAACGTCATGCGAGCCTGCTGACGTTCATAACAGGACATCAGAAGCTATACTTACACGTTGTTTGTGAATGGGACCTCGGTACCGGTATCAATAACGGAGGGATTGTTATTGGACCAAGGATCGTGCTGTCAAGGAATAGGCACAGCGGATGTCAGCACAGAGAGTATGAATGTACCATACTATATCTAACCTTGTTCATCAATATCCAGTGCGAGTGGGTTACTGTATCTCTTCCACACAAGTCAGGCCATACGCCACCAGGCCAGCGTTTCTTGGCACCCTTTACTATCGCCGGTGGCATTGGTATAGTCCCATGCTAGCTCAGCAACCCTTCGCGTTGGAACTCCATCCTCTCCACCAATTGGGCCATAGCCACATTCCACAGGTACGTCCTCGATTCTACTCGCCTCAGTCCCAGCCAAGTGGAAGGGTAGGAGTATCGCAACAAAGCCGATTTCTGTAAAGTCATTATGTGACCCGGCAGGACTGTAGAGGCAACTTATGCCTGCGACTCCACTCTCGAGTTCTGGACGTTCGGAATCTGCCTTGGTTTTGTCGATGATGTGATGAGTTTCGAGGCCGGTGATATGAAGGAACGGAGTTCAGGTCATATGTATCTAGATCAGACAGCTGTTCGTTTGGTAGAAGAGCTGTATACGAGTTTGTATATCCCACGTTCGCGTACCAGATGGCTAGTAATTATTGGACAAAGGATCAGCGTCTGTATGAATCTCAACGTATATGTCAGTATTTCACAAGGCTTATATAGTTCATGGGCCCCATCTCTATGGATATCGTAACTCACCTCGTACTACCTGTCATAGGATGCCTTTGTTTACATGCGAAGTTAGCGTCAGTGCACGTTGAGAAGTTGGACACAGTATGCAGATTGACCCAAAGTCGCCGTGCGGCGTGAACCACTACGATACTCGCGGCGGGCGACGTACCATGAGCGGCTAGAGTGATGACTCAGCATCAATACTTGTTATGGTAATTTCTATGACTCACCACCCAACGAGGCTCGACGCACGGCGAGTGCTGCCTTTTACTTACCGTCTAATGACTCTCAATAACACACGCTCTTTCGTACAATTAACTAAGGACCAGAGGATAGCAACCATACATCCTCTTCGGGCTCTTACGTGCGTTCTTTGGCATGCTTAGAGTTCACGGGACAAAAGCTGTCCTAGTCACTGCTGCGACTCGTTCCGCGTGAAACTGGTATGTATGCTGCTGCACCTCAGCGCACTCTTCAGTGTAAGTTCTCCTGTTATGGAAATTTATGGAATTATATCATATTGACAACGCCGTCTACGCAACCAGCAAGACGTGTAAATGACTATTCATTGATGTACAAGTTACTTGGTCGCCGAAGTCCTGATTTGAAACAATCAGGTCGCGCCGCACATCCCCTACAGCTCCTACGTCAATAACACGGCAAAGAGCCAAACCCAAAGTTCTGAGACTTTGTCCTGAGGCCCTACACTGAGGTGAGTTTATGCGAAAGTACGAAATACTCAAGGCTACTTACCGGTGGCACATCTTTAGAACTGTCCGGTGAAGACTCGCCAGCCGCGACAGCAGTGCGCTGTTGCTGCAAGAATTCTTCGACCACGGAGTGAAGCATTACCTTCGCTTTGATAATAATGTTACTCTCGATCCCGTTGCGGCTTCCGTCGTGCGACATTTTCTCGTGTCGACTCAAGCCTAACTCTGTCGTGCACAGCACAAGCTGCCCATCGGGTAACCTGTTTCCTCTACCATGCGACGAACCCGTTCCCTCCGCATCTATCATCCACTCCCCTCGGAAGTGTCGACCACAGGAAGGAAAGAGAAACTCAAACTCGCTGGACAGCATATTCTCCCCCACCACCTTCCGGATTTCCAATGTCTGTCTAACGATAAGGGAGATTCTTTCGCCGAATGAGTCCGCTACCCTGCTTTTGATCGTTTCTGTAGACATCTCTACGCCCGCTATCACCAGGATATCCATGATTCCTTCTACAAGGTTGTCGTAGAATGCATCGGCGACGGTGAACAGCCTGTGATCGGTGCTGGAGTCTATGTAGCGCGCGGCCAGAGACCTCCATCTCGCGGATATCGCTTGAGGCTCTAAATACGATGTGAGTGTGAGACGGATACTACTGGGTTACAATGCTACGACTTACCCCCGGCAAAGATCTTCTGATATAGGCTCTCCAATATCGCACTCTGCGTGGGTGCCATAAACAAACTCCAAGCTCCTACAGCGCAGCCAATCCGTTGGACGAGGTATGCTTGGACGATAATCTGTACGAGGATGGGTTCGTCGCCATGCGCATAGCTTCTCACTGGATCCGCCAAGGCGCTACCGACTACCCGACTAACTCGTTCATGAGCCAGCTGGCGGCATTCCAGGTGCAACGAGGACCGCTGTTGCTCGAAAGACAGCTGGTCCGTCACTAGAGCTGCCAACTGGAACACTTCTGCATTCAGGTGGTCTACCATGCGCTTGACTTCGCTATGAGATGTAGTGTCGGGATTACCGAGGGAAACCTGTGCGTCGCGCAGCTCCGTCGTACGGACTTCTAAGAGCTGTTCGAGTTCCCTCTGCGCTAGCCTGCTCGACTCGAGGACTCGAGTGGTCTCGGCGAGCTGTAGGTGAATGGACTGAAGGTCTTGTTGATCTCTACGAACCTGAGTCTCAAGAGCATGGCATCTGTCCTCAAGTTTGGTCACTTTCTCTGAGGACGTCCTGCTCTTGGTCCACGCTCCCGTCATAACCTCCTGCAAACACGTCTTGCTGCTGCCTGCGATATCGAGGGACTTGGACAAGCTGTCCTTCTCCGTTTCGAGCTGCGACACTCTCGACAACAGCGCTTTGATCTGCGCCGTCTTCGCGTCATTATCGTCGCGCAGCTTGTCGTTGGCGTTACGAAGACTTATGTGCCAGGCTTGCCATCGCGCGGTCTCCTTGCCCATTTCAAGCTGATCCTCGACGGAGACAGACAGGGTGCCATGTATCGGATCGATAGACGTGGTCTGAGACATCCCTTTTCCACAACTCTTTGGCCTCTCCTCCGGCTGAATCGCCAGTGTGGTCGCCGGTTGGGCGGTAGTCAATGAAATGTCGAAATCGGGGGCGGGCTCACGGAGGAGTGGTTGCATGGGGGGTTCACTCATGGTACGCGGCGATGACAAGACGTTGCAGAGGGGACAAAGTATGAGGTTTCAGAGACCCACTACTACGGAGTGCGTAGTCTGATCTTTCTCTGGTTCATCTTGCCGGTTCAGCTTACATTTGACGGCGCTTCAGGACTTGTCCACCAGAAATGCAATTGTTCGGGTCGGACGTCGGAGTGGCGTTGCTGCATCGAGGCGCATTGCATGCTGCTGTGTTGCGAATGGTATGAAGAACCTTGTCCATGAGGCCTCAGCAAGTGAAAAGGCTATCCATTTTGAGGAGTACCCATGGGGGTCCCGACAAGAAGCGCGACTGCGGATGCATCATAGTACTGATGGAAGATATCGCGGCTATGTACGGTCTGCAGATTGACTGTAATAAGTTGCTCAGGTGCTGACGCTGTTATTAACACAGATTTGGAGGTGCTATTGCCTGAGCCTACTCGCATGCTGCTGCGAGAATCCTAGCATGAGTCCAACTCTGCAATCGTCTGGGGTAAATCTCGTTTATATATCAGTCTAACGGCGAGCTGTTTCGTACTTCTCCACTTTACTACATCTTCCCCTAACATGCCGTCGTCTCTCAGCCCGTATGGCGGATACAGCCGTAAACTCGTTCTCGCATTTGATGTAGGGACCACCTATAGTGGTATTGGCTATGCCATACTTGACCCTGGTGAAGTGCCCAGGATTCAAGGTGTGACTAGGTGAGATGATTGACTCGTCGGCAGTAATCGTCTCAATACGCTCCTTTAGATTTCCCGGCCAGGAGAACGGAGATTTCAAAATTCCTACTGTTCTGTGGTACACACAAGAAGGGGAGGTTCGAGCAGCAGGTGCCGAGGCTGCCTCATCCGCTATGACCCTCATGGCGGAGGACGAGGATCTCACCTTCGTACAATGGTAAGTAGCTTTACCGAGCTCTTTTCTCAACACGCGTGTTTACATATTACTGGAGGTTCAAATTGTACCTGCGTCCCGAGGGAATGAAGCAGGACGCCGGACTTGCTTCCGGAACGCAGAAACCAGTCCTTCCTAAGGGAAAGACTGTCATTGATATATTTGCAGACTTCTTGAAGTACCTTGCGCACTGCGCTCGTCAGTATATTGTCGAGACACACCCCAACGGCGGTAGCTTGTGGTCTTCTGTCGAAGATCAGATTGAGGTTGTCCTATCCCACCCAAACGGGTAGGAGGGTCTTCAGCAATCCTTGATGAGACGCGCAGCAGTACAAGCCGGCCTTGTTCCAAATACCCCTGTGGGTCATAAGAGAGTTCACTTCGTTACAGAGGGAGAAGCGAGCCTCCACTATTGTTTAGACAGTGAGTTAGCTGCGGACGCTGTAAAGGTGAATCAGACTGTGCTTCCGCCGCCGTTGATAATACTGTTGGCTGACAGAAAGATTTCATAGGGCGGAAGTTCTGTCATGATCATTGATGCTGGCGGAGGAACTGTTGACTTGAGCTCGTATCACTTTGTTGCTTCGACACCGATATCTGTTGAAGAGATCGCGCCGCCTGACTGTGAGTGTACTATTCCTCTTGTGCAATCGCTATACTAAAATAGTTGCATGAAGGCATTTTCCAAGGGTCAACACGAGTGAATGTTCGAGCCAGTAACTTCTTGACCGGTGAGACGTCTTTGACCCGCAAGACCATCATTAGCTGATTATTTGCAAACGATGTGACTGTCATTTAGAAAAGTTGAAGAACTCCAAGTACGGGAATGATGAAGACGTGAAGACGATGCTCGATAGCTTCGACAAGTCCGTCAAGCCAACGTTCAAAGATTCCCAAGAGCGTTCATTCATCAAATTTGGTTCAATGCGCGACAAGGACCCAGCAGTAGGTATTCGCAGCGGACAACTAATCGTAGAAGGGTGCGTCTACTTCCTTCATACCAGAAATCGCTACTTAAAATTGCGAATTTCCAACGTGTAGAATGGAGGTGGCAAGCTTCTTCGAACCGTCTGTCTCTGCAATTGTCGATGCTGTGCGTAAGCAGAAAGCTGTGGCATCGAAGGACATTGTCGTAAGCATTTGAGCTTTCCAAGGGCCACAATCACTTACCTTTCGCTCTCTCCAGCAAGCCCTGCTTGTTGGCGGCTTCGCCGCGAGTCCCTGGTTGTTCGCAAGATTGAAACTCCTCCTACAGGGTCTTGGCTTAGACCTTGCACGTCCCGACAATCATACGTAAGCTCTATGTGACTATCAAGGTTACACCCAAAGTTCATGTTCCATAGGAACAAAGCTGTTGCCGAGGGCGCTGTGTCATACTAGATCCCACTGATATGCATGCTCGCTAATCTCAGAGCCCTTTCTCTTAAGTCCGTAGATGACTTTGTTGATGAGCTGGCACGTCAGGAGACCAACCGTGAACGTCGGCGGAAGCTTGATTGTCTCAAGCTTCACGATGACGAGTGGGACAGAGCGAAGACACTTGTTTCTCTTCTCCAGGTGTGTGTCAGCTTTTCTCTCTTGTTTCTTGATAAATAGCTGACGATCTGTGATTCAATACAGCATGCGGATGATGCCCAAACGTCATTTTCATCCGATGCAGTGTCTACGCTGCATCTCGTTGTGCCTGCTCTCGAAGCAGTACACAAGGCTTGGCTTTCACGGGCTGAAAAGCCCAAGTATGCTGCGTTCCGTACTGCGCTTGAAGCCGGGATTACCAAGATCACCACATACTACAATAAAACGGAGCTTACTGATGCTTATATCGTTGCAATGTGTACGTATCTCGTGAAGTTCCTGTTGGTAACCTTCTCATCTGGATGATATGACTATAGACCTCGCTCCAGACACCAAAGGAGACCACATTAAGAAGCATTGGTCTGCTCGGCTCCGAAAGGAAGCGGAGGAGCTGCTAGAGCGCATCGTGAGTGTATACTACCATTAGATATCTGTCTACAACTGATTGGATTTGTTCTTAGTACGAAGAGCGTTACAAGACGATCTTCACCGGAGATAATGCCCGGCCACAGCAGCGTCATTCTGCACCTAGGAGAAAGCGAGCTAAACTTCGCTCGCTTCTTGTACAGCTAGACATCGACTCTGATTCTGATGATTCAGACATTGATGTCGGGACCTCTGCCTCTGGACAGCCGTTTGATCCTGCTAAGCCGTGGCTGAAAGATTTCCGCCTCTATCTGGACACTACCGAGGCTGTTCCCGATAGTATGGACGCTGTCCAGTGGTGGGGGGTGAGTACTTTCTGTGATTCCTGTTGTGTACTTATTGATTTTGTTCTTTCAGCTGTATGGTTCTCGTTATGGACCTGTTTGGACGTCTCTTGCGAGAGACTATCTATCCATCATGGCCACGTCCGTCTCCAGCGAGCGTGCGTTTTCACAGGGCGGATTGACCATTACTAACCGTAGATCGCGCTTGAAAGCGGACATCGTAGAGGCGCTTCAATTTCTCAAATGCCTCGTACGCCAAGATCTTATCTATGCGGATCCACCACCTAGTTCGATTGTAGAGGAAGGCTTCCAATTGACTGACTCAGTGGAAGACTCGGACGCAAAGACAGCTGCTGAAGACGAGGGGCAATGCCCTCAGACTTGGGATATCATTCTTGACGACAGCGACAATACTTTGTACGAGGAGTAGTATACTATTACTGGTAGTTTACATGTAGTACTTCGTATTCAGACATGCACAAGGCAATTGACTCTATTACATCGGCTATGAACTTCGTGCAGCGAAAGCCCTAATCAAAGCCCGAGCCGAGCCGCGGCTTGGGCTTTCATCGGGCCTCGGGCTCGGCTTGCGATTATGACAGGCCTGAGCCCTACGAAGCCGAGCCCAAACCAGGGCTTTGAGCCCAAGCCGGGCCCTGTACATCATTAGCTAACAGCAATGTCAAACCTCGCAGAAACTCGGACGGCTATCGCCCATGTCAACACTGGCAAGAATGCCAACGAGGATAGCTGGATGACGTGGGTGATAAAACTCTCGGTCTCCTTCGTAATACTCACCTCTCATTGCTCCGTTATAGAATGTGGTGTAACACCAATTGGGGAGATTTGCTCCAGCCAGCGCCGTTGTCTATTGCTCTACTAGGTTCCATTATGGTCATTTCTGCAAGCACGGATGACTTCTGTTTGTATCATTCTCGTTTGCAACAGTGTGGAGCATGCATTCACGCTTTATAAAGCCCTTATAAACGCAGATGATGTCGTTCCGTACAAGTGGCAATATGCCAAAGTCCCAGGGTCGTTCAAGGCATGCCTGATGCAGATGGTGATGCTCTTGCTCATATGTCATCCACAAGGCTCACATCCTAGTAGGTTAATGAGGGCTACAATGCGTTCGGGACTGCACACCAGTCCATGACCCGTATTCAGAACGCCTCATCACAATTACCTGACGTGATCAAGACGGCTGTGTACACTATTATCAAAGGCAACCCCGAGGAGGTGTGGAAGAAGTTCTTCCGCTTTTATGGGAGTTTCGTATAACTTACGATGCATGTACACTCAGGTCAACGCTTACTTGCCGGACCAAATCCAGTCGGCTCTCGACTTAGCCAATATCTGCGCGTACGTCGATAATGCTGCCTTTTGATCGTAAGTTATTGAATTGCAAGAAAGTTCGGCAGCAAAGGAATCAGAAGAGGCATTCCACGGCATTCAAAACTTGGCGGGGGAGCTCGTCGTTGCTTGCACTTACCAGGTACAGTTTTAGTCTGATTATTAATTTATCATCTCGCTCATGATTTTGTAGGTTGGTACGTCTGAACAGAAGCTTGCAGCCAATCAAACCCAACTCGCCATTCTCGATGAACGACGCAAATCCGAGGAAGAGCGAGTGAGAGTTGCGAAAGAGACGAACGAGCGCATGAAGAAGGTACGTGTCTGAATGTATACACCTCTTCATGAGAACTCAAGGATTGTCCACAGTCATTTGACAATGCGGAGGATGATTTCCATAACGCAGTTAAGAATGTCCCTTCAGGGCAAGTATATGTCACGATGATGTTCTATGACACGACTCATTTGTCTTTTCCAGCTGGGACCTTGTTGGCATGCAGGCTGTGGAAAGCTTAACCCAGCTTGCCGTGTCTGCGGGAAACGCGCTCGTCAGCGCTGCCACCATCAAGCAGCAAGCGGCTATGGCAGGTCTTGGAATGCTTACAGGTCCGGATACAGGCGCGAAGAACGGTAAAGGCAAACAGTCGGGGGGAGGCACTGCTCAACCACAGACCTCTCCGCAAAATACACAGCCTAACGCGGCGAACATTACCGATCCCGCCATCCTTGAAGTCAACAAGGTGCTTCAGCTGGCTAATGCCTTGAAGTTACTTGTTTCTGGCGGTCCCAATGGCGGTCCTGATTGGGACAAGATCCGCGGCAATGTATGTACGTCCTTCCTACGAAAAACATAGCCCACTCACTACGGATGTCCCAGGGTACCGACGGCTCACAATCGGGCGGCTTGTACGTACAGTTCAGTCTATCCACCATCAAGGATCGCCTGGATCCCTCGAAACCTGTCTCAGCTCAGCTCATCCCCATCATGGAGACCGCTTTGACCGTGGCAAANCAGCTCATCCCCATCATGGAGACCGCATTGACCGTGGCGAAGGGTATCATGGCTGTCTCTAAGTCCGCTCAGGGATCCGAAGATACATCGCTTGACAAATACAAGCCTCAGATTGCTACCTTGATCACTGACAGCCAGCAGCTTGTGACGAAGACAAACTTGATACTTCAGCAGCCCGGGACAGTGGGCGCTGGCCCGGCCACACCGCCTACACCCGCAGAAACATCAAGCAGTGCCGCGGTACACTCTCTTCTCCTTTCATTCACCCACACTAGCTAATTGTTGCTTGTCGTTGACCGCCCTAGAAACTGGCTGTTGAGAATGCAAAGTTCCAGGTGGACCAGACTCGTGCTAACCTCGAAGCGTCACGGGAGGCGTACAACACTGCTACGTCGAAGTTGCTCGAGCAGCAGGAGCAAATCAGCAAGACTATCGCTCAGCTGACGAGTCTCTCGTTGACTAACGCCGGTATCAAAGCTATGCTCCCTGTTCTCAAGAAGGCTGTTGGCGCTTTCAC
>JAXQGX010000615.1:0-12513 GCA_037040455.1 Irpex sp. P115-07
CGCTTTCGGACATAACAGGTTCGCAGCCTTTGTTTCTTGTCCTCTGACTCCTTCCTTCTGTACGTCGCAGCTCCAAACGCCGCATTCTTTGCTCGGAACCTATGCTAGTTTTACAAACTTAATTGCGTCTGCGTCATAGCCGCGAAAGTTCACCGTTACTACTCGGCAGCAATGCCTTTGAAGCGTTCGCAGTCTCCATGCGACAGAGACGACAAGTCCCCGAAACGGAGAGCTATTGAGCCTATCAATGTCGATGACGATGACTTGGAGACAATCCTGATTCAGATTAAGCAACAAGAAGAGAGTGAGGCTCTCGCTCGCCGGCTGCAAGAGGAGTGGAATAATGACCTGAACCCTGGTCAGAGCAGCCACGACCATCGCGGCGGGCCTCACTCTCCTATCACAATCGAAGATGAAGAGAGCAACGTCATTGTTGACGACGAAACATTGGCCAGGCGGCTGGCTGATGAATGGGCTAGAGAGGACAACACAGTAGCTGAGAACCCTATTCCTGGGCCGTCGTCGTTACGACAGACCGGAGATCATGCCCAATCACATACAAGCTCAAAGGAGAAGGTGAAAACGCCACCGCCAGATGCTACTCCTGACGTTGCATTGGAAGACTATCGTGACTTCTTCGTCGGATCACGAAACTGCAGCAAATGCGATCATGAAATACTTTCCCCGCGAGGCTTCGTATGTACCCCTATACGTAAGAGGAACTCTATCTGACTTCTTTCTTCAGGTCACATACTCTACTCAAGTTCCCCCGCCAAGTCTTTTAGCCTTACTTCACGTCCAGTGCCCTGACTGCGAAACGATTTTCTGCAGAGGATGCTCCCGAGTCCTCCCATGTCCCACGTCATGCCGAGGAAAGGGCAAGGACAAATCCCCAGTGTGCCCAGTATGGACTTGCTGCGCCGAAGTGCGCGCTATAGCTCTCTTCGAAGCACTAGGTGGGTTTGACAGGCATTACTTAGGTGAACGTATCACATCTGCCTCACGCTCGAAGGAGGCGATGCAGAAGTACCGTTCGGAAGGAGCAGGAAGCGTCGGACCTGGCGGCACTGGATACGGAACGGGACCTGGAGGCTACGGTCCCGGAGACTATGAATATGGCTATTATGGCCATAGTCATGGTAGGGGCCGTGGACGTGGTAGAGGGCGCGGAGGATACCAAAACGTCGAGTCAGGCCCTTCAAGACTGATGGAGCTGGTCGCGCATGCAGACGTGATCATTGTCAGAGCACTGCAAACTATCACACAGCTCTTGCCTGCGCCTTACACTGACTCGCCGCATGACTACGACCTGATTCCACATACCACTACAGCTACGCTGATATTAGCTTCCTATTTGCCTGAGCTATTAGCTTCACTCTTGCGGAATGATTCGGTGACGGATTGGACTTCCCGAAGCGATGTCTATAATGCTATGCTCGGGCTACTGCGGCGTATGTCTGACTGCGAGTTGACATTAGAGGTATGTAAACAATCAGATACAAGCTTGTTTTATCCACGTAATAACCCACGGTAATCTACAGGTGATCATCAGCGAAAGATACGAGATGGAAAGGAGCGGTGGGCTCGAAGAGTGGATGTGGGGTGACGCAGAAATCTCATGGGCCAAGTCAGAAGACAAGATAGTCAAGCTGAATCCCCTTTATTCACATTTCCAGAAACTCACGAAGCAATGCGAGGCGTTCCTTTCCGGTGCTTCGCAAATGCTGGAAAGTGGTGAAGAACCCCCTGAAGATGTCGAATCGATTATTAAGTCGACGTCACTGTGTGGAGAAATTATTGCCGCGAGAGACGATCTTGAGCGTGCAATGAAAGCCATGGGGAGAGATCCTGCGGCTTTATCACGTCCTCAGCAACAAAATGGTGGATTGTCAGTAACTACTGCGAATGGGAGCAAGAAGGACGACAAGGATCAGTCACCAGATCAAGCCCTGGTAAAGCGGTATTCCAGTGAATGTGAACGACTCGCTTTTCACCATGTTCCTTTCCCGCAAGAGAACGGCAACTACTCGACCTTCAACTTTGCGAATCTCGTCAATAAAACTGCATCTTCTACGCGCAATCCAAAAGACCGACTACACCTCATCAAAGAACTGGCGGTCATGGCAACTAGTCTTCCACCGGGTGTTTGGGTACGTGTAGATGAAGTGCGAAACGACGTGCTGTAAGTCATCCTTGCAAGACTCATGGCCTCATTTAGTTGACCGAGCTTTGATAGGAAGATAATGATCGCGGGTCCGGAAGGTACACCATACGCCGGTGGACTTTTCGAGTTCGACTGCTTTTTGCCTCTGGAATACCCTCACAAACCTCCTTTAATGCATTTGCGCACCACAGGTGGCGGTTCTGTGCGATTCAACCCTAATCTGTACAATAACGGCAAGGTCTGCTTGTCATTGCTCGGGACATGGCCTGGACGGTGAGCATACCATAATGCACTGGCATTCGACAGTGTATGCAATACTGACGGTCCTATAGGCCGGAAGAACAGTGGTCAAGCAAATCTACTCTTCTGCAGGTGCTCGTGTCAATACAGAGTATGATCCTGATAGACCTGCCATATTTCAACGAGTGAGTATCGTCCTCAGATCCTTGCTGTCTCGAACGCATGCCTAAAACATCAGCACAGGCCTGGATACGGGAAAGCAAATCCCACCCATCCCGCGAGCGTTTCCTACAACAGGAATATAGCTGTCCAGACTGTTCGATGGGCCATGGTTGAGTGGCTTAAAGACGAGAATAGGATGAGTATGTGGGCTGTAAGTACTCCATCTGATCCTTTGTTCTATCTCCGTGTCTCAACACGAGACTTTATGTAATAGGACGTGATCAAGACGCATTTCATACTCCTTTCTTCTAAGATCTCCTCGTCTATCGAAAAATGGGCAGCAGAAGAACCACGCATGAAAGCCTACACCCCCAACGCTCCCGGGATACGTCACAACATTCCTCCCCCGGGGTTATTTGGGCCATCATCGACACCGCCTATGCTGACGGGGCACATCCCTCAGAACATGGCTGTAATGAATCACATCAACGCTATGAGCGGGGTGATGATGAGCAGTGGTAGTCAGGGTGTAATGAATCCGTACGGGATGAATGGCAATGGTTCTGGGAATGTGGGCGGTATGGATTTGTTAGAAGAGTTTTGGAAGGGGGTGAAGAGAGTCGAAGGCTGGGAGGAAGGGAGTTATACGTCTCCTTGAACTCGATCCTTTATCCTCCGAGTCTGGGTCAGCGTGTCTCGAAGAATAATTTCGCCTTCTATGCTATGATGCCGATTGTATCTTACGTTGCTCACATTCTAAATACTATAGTAGCATACATTTTCATTACGTCATTCCCCTACAGTACGAAACGGCAGTAGGCGAAGAGATAGATTACAGACCAAAATGAACAAATGGTATCCAGGTCACAAAATCGTTCACGCCGCACTTCTTGCGGAGTACCTTTGTTGCCTCATGTAACGCATATGCCGGCCTCAGCTTCTTGCCCGATTTCACCTGCTCCAACATGACTTTGTAGAACGTCTCCATCACAGTAGACGCATACTCATCATCAATCGACCACATAGTGCCTATCACACTCTTATACCCAACGTTCAACATTCCCGCAGCAAGATGAACAGCTTCCTCGGCGAGGTGCTCATCTCCGGTGGCAGTTTGACATGCGGAGAGGACAGCTAGGTCAGCGTTTGGAAGATGTCTCGACATGAGATGAGAAAGGGTGAGCTCCCCGTCGTGTAAGATGAAGGCGCTTTCTACCGAATTTTCTCTGTTTTGTACTCCGTGGCAAGCGAGATGGACCCAATTATGCGCTGTCATGCCTTCGAGTACAGCGTCAACTGTTCCTTCCGCGTCATTCAAGTGCTGTGCTGACTGGCCCATCAGCGACGTTACGGTTTCAGCCTCCACCACTGTCTGTGGTATACGCTTCTGGTTTGGAGTAGCCGGCTGTGAAACCACAAGCACTCGAGGATACTCGTCAGCATGGTTTGCTTGCGGTCGAGACTTAAGGAGTGCCTCAACAGTCGGTGTGTATGAAGATACAGCATAGTCCATGACGGTATCAGGCGGGGTACCATCAGCATGGTAGATGCCGGCGGCATGAAGTGGGAGGAAAGTGAGAGGTCCAGTAGGACACCAGGTTATATGAGGCAATTCGTCAGCACTAGCATCCCTGGGCTTTGGCTAAAGGTGGAGTTGTTAATAAGATGTCTACTCAATAGACTTGATGGCAGCGGTTATGGAACTTACCAGAGTGCGAACAAAATCAACGATAGGCCTCACGACCATAAGCCAAAGGTCGGCCAGCATCTTAAACATAGGGTCACGCCGCATACCCTTTCCTGGGAGGCGGGCTCCCCTATCTTCGCTCGTCTTGTGCTGCCCGTCGCGAAAACGTCCACGCAATCCTCTTGTGGTGAGCACAGCCCAGAGGTCTTTGCGCAGCTGTGTTGCATGCCGATGTGAAAGAGCGGGAAGCGGGATATGCTTGACACTGCTTCGATCATCACTGTGGTGAAGAACCAAAGCGTCACACCTTGATCGATAGGTATTGATGACTACAACTGGACCAGCTAAGCAAGCACTGGCAAGCTGTGGAAAGGTTTTGGGCTTAAGGAAACTCTCGAACCCCTGCAGCGTTCTGATGTGTGTAAGAAGCTTCTGATACTCAGCTGCATAGCTGTGGGAGCTTCTCCGTTGGGCACTGGCGCCGGCATCAGGAAACGTTGGTATCAGAGAGGATGGCCGTGGAGGATAGTGGGTGGGAATGGTATTACGTTCGAGTTCTTGGGAGATGTGTTCAAGGTCAGCAGCGAGTTTTGGATGGCGGCTGCGTAAATCGTCAAGCGGAGTACGGAGCTGGAGAATCTGGGACCAAACCACTGTGCGAGCGCTTTCTAGCCATTCGAATGCTTTTACATGTTCTCCAGCTGCAATTGCGGTCGCAGCAGCGGTGCTGGCAGCGGCACCATACATGGGCATTTGTTTACTTGCATATCGACCTCGAACATCATTCCCGAGCCAGACACATTCTGGAATTAGCTGGAGGTGAAGCGCATAGGCTTGAAGCAGCGTGATCGGTGGTGGGGTATGCAGGAGGTGAGCGAAGCCAGACGATAGGACTGCGTACTGCGCGGACGCACGGAAACGTTCCAATGGCGGGGAAAATATGTGCTGCATGGCCTCGGAGAACGCTGCCATTGCCCGTGTTAGATCCTCAGACTGCGTGTGTGTTGGTACAGACGCCAGCTTGAAGCGAGTACGATAGTGCCCCCCGAGAAGCCGAAGGCACGAGGCTCGACTCGAATGCTCCTTGGGCAGGAGATCTACGGCCTGTTCACTGCATCTAATTGCCTCTGTCAGATCTGGAGAATTGCCTGTTTTCTCGAAGCGCATCCGAAGAGAGTACGCAAGATTGGATAGGTGAGACGGTTTGTCGGGGTCCTCGTTCGGGGTAAGCTTCACAGCACTGGATTGGGCTATAATCGCCTTGTCTAGGTCGTCTGGATCATGTGACCGTTCGAAGCGTGTCTCCAGCTGCGTTCCGAGGTTACTGAGAAAAGAGGGTCTGTTATAGTGTGTATCCGGAGTGAGGTCGACCGCCTGTCTTTGGAAGGTAATTGCGCGAGCCAAGTCGTCCAGTTGTCCATTATGATCGAATCGTATCTGAAGCGCTCTGGCTAGGTTACTGAGCAAAAAGGGTTTGTCTGCGTGACCATCAGGTGTTATCCTGACAGAATGGTCGGAGAGTGCGATGGCCCTCTCTATATCCTCCATATTTCCAAGCCGTATGAATCTGATCAATAGCCGATGTCCCAAATAGTTTATCTGACTGCACTTATCAGGGTGATCGTTAGGAGTGAGCCGAACAGCGCTATCCTGTGACGCTATAGCCTGTTCAAGATCTTCAACATTTCCTGTCAGCTCGAAGCGCTCCTGTAACAAAATACTCAGATTACTGAGTCGGGGAGCTCTTTGCGGGTCATCTTTGGCAGTCGTTTCAACCACTTGGTTCTGAAGGGCTATGGCTTTTGTCAAAGAGTCGGCGCGTCCCGCATGTTGAAAGTGAGTGCATAGCGAGCTAGCGAGGTTATTTAGCCTGCGATGCCTTTCCTTGTGATTATGCGGCGTCAGCTCTAGAGCACGACTCTCCAGTGAAATAACCTCCTCAAGATCTCGAAGTCGCCCTTCCAGGTCAAACCTGTCAAAATAGAATGACGCGAAATCTGAGAGCCATGAAGCTTTATCCGGCGTGTCATCTGGCGTGAGTGCATCGACAAGCTGCCAACAGACAATCGACTCGTCCAAGTCTGCACGGCTCTCCAGACGCTTGAATCGCGCCAACAGTGCCAGTCCGAAGTTGTTGATAATATCGGATCGTTGCGGGTCCCCGTCTGGAGTGGCTTCCACAGCAAGCCGATACAAGCGAACATAGGCCTGCAAGTCGTCTAAGCCACCTTGAGCCCTGTACGTTTCACCAGCATCTTGAGCCTGAAGAGCCAAGGATATATGGACTGGCAAAGCATCAATTTCGTCGGCTATGTCAGCCGGTTGCAGCTGAAGGACATTTTACGTTGGTGCAGACACTATCATCAGCAACGAGACACACGATATCTTAAGTAGCCAGGATGACTCACAGAACCATCCGGGTCATGGGCGGAGAGGTCTAATATATCGGCTATGCCAGGCATATTCAGGGACTATGAGACGATGAAGGCTAGAGAGTAGCTAGAGGTTCCTGGAGATATCCTGAGCTATTCACATCGCTAACGCGGAGAGAACACGAGTAGCTGAGTGTGACTTACTTTAGGGGGGTGATACTGTAGCGGATTGCGGCATCTGTTATCCGGGGCGTGACCTATTTAACTGCACGGCTGAACACGCAGCCTATAATCATGCCGATGGGATTGCAACATAATGCTGTAGCGAGCGATGCAGGCATACGTGGTACTGCATTATGTTGTCCAGACGTTTCCACCGGCTTCGGATAACGGTCGATTGCTGGACCCTGCACGTCACTTTAAGCTTACCGCCAGTTCATGTGGAAACGGCGAGGCTGCCGCGTGCCTCTCGAAATAACGATTTGGCTTAATGCTCGCCGCTCGATACCTTTGTAGCGGTTAACCATTGTATCCAAATACTAAACAATGATTCACCTACAAAGTGGGGCCGTCAGGACATGAGAGATCTGTAATAGCGGGGCTGCGATGAAGATAACGCAATGTAACGATTCGAAGTGTTCCGCTGCAATCGACCATCAAAGCACGAAATGAATTGAGTGACAGATGCAGGTTTTGAGTTGGGTTCGTAAGACAACGAGGTCCAAGGCAGCCTAAACTCAAACACGGGCACTGTTCATTAATAGGGGCACTGCATGGGTAACTAGATTCGATGTATACTTACCGGCTATGGAGTTCCACCTGAAGTCTCCCCGCAATCGCGAGTTATGCATAATTACTAGCTGAGCACTGTGGCGGTCTCTCTGAACAGAGTACGGTACACCCGTTGGGCCTTCGCAAGCTCAGTATTTCGTGTCTGACCTGTGCAAATAGTAATAATAAGTTGAACAGATCGCAAACTTGGGCAGAGGACAATATTCGAGACCTGCGTGATTGTACCAGCACCACCCTCTTGCCGTATGAAGTATGCAAATTATACAGCAAGAGTTCAGAACTTTGTGCTACCCTGATCATACCCGATACTAGCATTTCAGATCGTATTTGGAAGTTGGACGTTTGGCGGTACCGGCATGGTACAATGATGGTAGGAATAAGACCAGCGTGCCACCAACAAACCTAAACAAACCCCGAGCTATGGATACCGCTTACGTAAGCTTCACCAATGCTAGATGCAGGCTTTGTGTGACCTATTGACCTTCCCAAAGCGTGAAGCTTTCTGTTTTTACTAGTACAATCGTACAAGGCCGAGGCTGCATGGCACATCTGAGACATCGCATTGCGACCTCGACTTTACCACTACACTCGAAATCGGTTTCTTTCCCACTCTTATCTGACCTAGGCAAATGCATTCCTTCGAACGTAGTTTGCTTTGCCGCTGCACCTCAGGTGAACGAACATGCGACGCCTCACAATTCAGGATGGGTGATACGACTGCTTGTTGTCGGCAACGCAATAACAGCATGCATTCTAAGCAAGATGTTATAAGGTTGTAGCTATCTCTTGTGAGATTATTTCACTGCATACCCCGCGATGACCACTGACACGAGCACCCCAGGCTATCGCGAGTACTCACCCAAAGGCATGCCCTTCCGCCGTCTTGGCTCAAGCGGCTTGAGGGTCCCCTTATTCTCGTTGGGAGGATGTGAGTTCAGCCTTCTATATCGCTTGTACCTGTGGACGTTCTTATGAGAATAAATTTGAATGTGCAGGGCTCACTCTAGGAGAGAGTGTCACTGGGAACTCAGTCAAGGTACGTATACAACTTACTTAGTATATCCCAGGTGCACACCTGGCATATCACAGGATATCATCCAAGCTGCCTTCGATAATGGCATCAATATGTTCGATACTGCCGAGGGATACAACAAGGGTCAGTCCGAAATTGCGATGTACGTACCACTCGCCATCTGTGCAAACTTCCTACTCGGTAATATTGACTTTGGCCATCCCGCTATGCTGCAGGGGTCAGGCAATCAAAGACCTCAACCTCCGTCGCTCAGACATCATCGTCACCACTAAGATTTTCTTCGGTACGAGGGAGGGCCCGAATGATATGGGGTTATCTAGGAAGCAGTACGTTTCTTCTCAATTGCTCTTGGTACCTCGGCAGCTACATATTTTGACACTTGATGGCGATTCTTGCCCTTGTAGCATCATCGAAGGAACTCGAGAGTCCCTGGAGCGGCTACAGCTCGAGTATGTGGACGTCATCTTTGCGCACGTACCAGACTACACAGGTTAGTGTATATTCTGTATCTCGACAGTCTCCTGATCGTGTCATTCTTCTGACACGGAGTGCAGTCCCGATCGAGGAGACAGTCCGTGCTTTCAACTACGTGATCGACAAAGGTTGGGTAAGTCGTCACCTTCCTGGAACTTGTTGAAGAAATTTGCGTTGATCATCAACTTATTCCGATTCGTAGGCAATGTACTGGGCAACATCAGAATGGTCAGCTCGCGACATCGAAGAGGCGCACCGTACGTCTCGTCCTCTCTTACCTCTTCCCTATGGCTCATTACTTACACCGCAATTCCCTTACTCCACAGATGTAGCAACTCGCCTTGGCCTCATAGCACCTATCGCAGAGCAATGTCAGCATAAGTGCGTTCACCCCAAGTCTCTCTTCATACACATAGTACCTATCTTAATCGCACGTCTACGAATAGCATGTTCCACCGTGATCGACCTGAACGAGAATATCTGTGAGAGTTTAATTGCGCTGACTGTATGCATGGAACGGAGGATGTGCACTTACAAGGACTTTCTGTCATGGATAGACCTCTATACGAACGATACGACCTCGGGACGACTGTATGGTCGCCTCTCGCCGGAGGCTTACTCACCGGCAAGGTATCAAGTCTCACCAAAGCCCGCTCCAAGTTCTTTCGCAGTGACATTACACACTAATCAACCTACCTCCCAGTACGCCGACGGCATACCACCCAACTCGCGCCTCGCCCTCCACGCCTCAACCTTCTCATCCACAATCGCAAGCCTCTCCACACCCTCCGGCAAACAGAAGCTCCACACCCTCTCAGAGCTCGCCAAACTCGCCAAAGAAGAGCTAAACTGCACGACCACCCACCTCGCACTGGCATGGCTCGCTACCCACGCTCACACGTCCAGCATCATCCTCGGCGCCTCGAGCCCGGAGCAGGTACTTGATAATTTGAAAGCGTTGGAGGTTGTGCCGAAGTTGACGGAGGAGATTTTGGAGAGGGTTGAGAGGGTGCTTGGGAATAGACCTGAGGAGCTGGTGAGTGTGGTGATTTTGTTTTGGCTGTCGAGCTTCGAGGGTGCAGGAATGAAGAAAGTGTGAAAGCTGACGAGTTGTGCGGTCGTGTTAGCCAACGTTCGGCCGACCTCCGTTGGATTCGCTAGTCGCTGGGAAGCGTTGAGAAATTCAAGAACAAGCTCTGTGAATGATTAGTGGTGAGACTCGGGCTGAGACATGAATCTAGAGCAGTGTAACTTGATTAGAATAATGAAAACCGTGATTAAGTGCATTCGTGCGTATGATTACATCGATAAATACGAGAGCTTAGCTAGGGCAAAATCTTCATAATGTGCCGGTGCGTAAGATTGGTATGAGTGCTCGTGCTCGTGATTCTATGCATCCTTTAGCTTCCTCCTTCGTGGCTAACATCAAGGCCTAGCAAGACGCATTCTGCACGTTTCATACCGCGCCTGCGATAAGTAAATGCTTCTCATAAACGTCCCACTCGTCACTGCGCCTTTCGATGTTCCTGAGAATACGAATAAATAATCAATAAACAGTCTCAACACCCATGAGATGGATGAACGTACGGGTGTATGCGTCGTCTCATGATCCACGTGCACAAATGCCCGTCCTACATTCGGCAAGACCTCGATCTTATCTTGCAGTTGTTGACTGAGATCGTGGGCTTTCCAGAGGGGGGTGTTGGCGTCCATGACGACGTCAATCTCGACGTAATAGTCCTAATGATACGAGGATTGAGTTCCGGTGAGAGTGGGGATGGTGGAATGTGGAAGAGGGCGTACCGGACCGCTCTATAATAAGCCGAAAATGATAGAATGAGTACTCAATTGTATAAAGAGAATGGTAGAGAAGGGAGGGAGAACGCACATGATACGCTCTAACAGTGTCCACCTGATGTATCTCATCCGAGAAGGTCGTAGCCTTATACGTGAGGAGCTGAATGAACTCATGCGGCGCAGACTTCCCAGCGAGGAGCTCGAACTGCTTGTAGATAGTACGTCCCCAGGCAATGATGACACCTGCTGCAATCTACATTGGACATTGGAAAAGACAACACACAAGGGTAGCGGAGATGAAAGTCAGCTGGTGCGCACCAGGCGGAGAATGAATGGGAAGAAAACGCACGATGATAGCACCCATTGGATCAAGGACTACATAACGTATTCAGTCCTCTTAACGGCGATCAAAGTATATCATAAAAAGACTACTTACACCACTTGAGTTTGCTTCCACCTGCACTCATCAGTATTCCGAAGCCGTTGATGAACAAATCATTACGATGGTCTTCCCATAGGACTTCTACTTGGCTGCTGCTCTTGCGTAGGGGCAGGCAGTAGAGGAAGAGGAGGATCTTGGCGCCGAGGGCGGCTGCTACGGCGATGATGGAGGGGACGTGGAATTCGTTGGTGTCGTCTGCGCTGTTGTGGCTGATGATTGTGCGTATGGATTCTACGACGACGACGAGGTTGACTGAGCCCATGCTAGAGTATGTGTATGATTAGTTGTTGGTCAGTCGATGGGCGTGGAGTGAGGATGACGTACAGGAAACCTGTATATATGCTATTAACTTACATACTCAATATTGCTAATATAAAGAGAGCGCACCATAGACGATGTTTCCGATTGTCTCCAGCCTCGTACCACCGACGGGCCACTTATTCGAATCGAGGGAGTTGGCTTTCTTGTGGAGCCATATTAGGAGTACGTTGCTCCCGATGTCAAACACCGAGTCAATACCGGTGGCCAGCAATGAGAGTGAAAGCGACGATATGGCAGCGTACACTGTATGAGTGTCACGGCGTTAGGCTGCGAGTGGTGTGATGCGGGGTTAAGAGAACTGACGCTGGAGGACGCAGAGGCTCAGGTTTGCTATGAGACTGGCCCAAATTGCAATTTTGACCTAGGGGGAAAGCGTTGGTGGCGAGCTGAGAGTAGTGTGCTGAAGACCGTACCGGTAAACGTGCAGCCTCCTCCTCCACCCGAGCGTCCTCGGTATGTTCCTCCATTGGCTTGAGCAGTGCCTCGATGAGCTGCATACAATCAACCAATCAATCAGTCATAGTAGTAGTAGTAACAAAGCAAATTGACACGCACCTCATTCTGCTTCTTGTGATAGTCGGCGAGCTGTTTGCCATGTTTGCGCTGACGGAGGTCGTTTAGCTCTGGGTCGGACTTGATGGCAGAACGGAACTCGTATGGATCTGCGCCGCCGTCCGCAAACTTGGGCGACCCCTCGACGTCCTTTCCAGGACTATGGTACGCCGTCCCCTCCGTGTTCTGCATGTCTCTGTCAACGTGAGATGCGGTGTGCAAGGATGTATGCACTGACTGTAGATGGCCTGGCTTCCATGGTGCGGACCGAGAGGGTGTGGTCGTCTGTAGCCTCGACGACGACCATGTTTGTTCTTCAGCAATGCGATGATGCGAGAATGGCTGATAACTGCAAATGTGTGAGAACGGTGCATGGCCAACATCTGAGCGAGCAACACAACGAAAAGTCGCAGAGCTTTCCACGCCTCAAAGCTCCCCTCTGCTATTTCAATGAGACCGGGTTCCGACGGAGTGGTA